>JAQZBX010030074.1:13334-27083 GCA_029593785.1 Cabassous unicinctus | reverse complement strand
CATTTCCTAGGTATGGGGAACTACGGTTATAGGGATGGAATTTTGGAGGGTAGTGGTAGGATGCAATATTAAGCAGTTTTCCCATCACTTCATAGTGGAATGTTTACATCAATTTAACAGATAATGCATGAATTTCAATATCAACATGATACTAACAAAAATTATTCACATTTATATAGCATTGTATATACTAAAACATTAATTATTCTATTCTCACAATCCTATGAGAAGACAAATTTAAGAATAGATATAAAACTCATTAAGTAAATAGACGAATTGTTGGTGTTTGCCCATTATCAGAAATAAAAAGACCGCCATTAAAAAAAAAATCAGTTTGCCTCAAAATGAGAATTAGGTTTGCTTCTTTAGAGCATTAAAGAAACATCAAAGCTCAGCTACGTCATAAACTCTCTAGGCAGGCTATTTTCATACACAAGTGCAACTTGTATTTCTTGCTGCTCAGGAGTTGGGGGGGTTGTGCAGGAGTGATGGAAATCCACAGATAATCAACAAACTTCTTCTGCTAGAAAGGTTTATACTGTATCCCCAAGGAGGCTTTTGCCCCTATCTCTACCTAGAAGGAAAAATTGGCTGCTCTTTCTTCTTTCTCCTCCTCCCCTTCTCAGCTTGTGGCCACAAGGCTCCCCTCCAGGAGTTTGTGTAGCATCTCCATTGGAGGTCATCTTTTTTTCATCACCATCTGGAGGTCTTTTCCCGGGCACTTAAGTTGCTCCTCCATCTGATTATAATAGCCCAGTGATCCTGTTTTGCCCTCTCTGCTTCTTAACAGGATCGCTCTTTGGTGTCCCAACACCATGAAGAAGTTAATAATGCATAATGACCTTGGACATCAATAGTTTGAGCTGTTCTGCACTAAAATTATCCTTCTCTTTTATGGCACCATGAAGACAGAGTCTGATCATCAGTTCACAGAATTCCCATGTGTGGTAACAGACTTAGGTGAATGTTTTGTGAATAGTAGCAGTAGGTATATGAATGTAGGCCACAGCAAATGCACCTCTCTCCCTCATCCTACTCATCTGGAAAATTATAGCTTTACCTCCGTCCTTGAAAAGCCAGCAACTAATAGTCTGGAAAAACTACCTCTGTCTTGTAAAATGCACAATATAATCCTTGCCATTTCCACACCAGTCCAAGTTGTCTTCTATTACATTTTATATTATGCTTCTTAATAAATTACAATAACATTTTAAGATTACATAAATTAAAATTTACAAAAATAAAAATTTAAAAATATATATGCATTAGTTTTCTTTAAGTATCTATTTTCCTTAATAATATTGCAGAGTCTTTGAGGTATGTTAAAAGCTTCAAAAATCATTCATTTTTTTCTTTTACTATATTAAGAGAAGGGAAAATGGTGTCTGCTGTATGAATTGATTGCTTAGAAAAATAAAACATACACGCGAAAGCTACTATTTGTTAAATGAATACATGAATAAATGAATCCTGTATAACAACTAGGGTACATGGACAAACCATATGATTTGGGGAGAGGACAAGAAGTAGGAGGCAATTTGGGATCAGTATTTGCTCCAATGAGTGTAATTATTGTGTAAATTGTGGCTCTTGACAAAAATCTCTGAGTCCTGTTGAGATGTTGTTAATGCCCTAGGAAGAAGCCTGCCTTCTCCAGTGTGATTGCTTACAGAGATGCTGCCGCCTCCTTCCTCCTTTTCCCACAGGAGATGGGCAATTTGCCAGTGTTTCATTTTCAAGTGCCATTGTTCACCTAGAGCTTTAAGAAAAGCTTCTGTTTTTTTTATTGTTAATCCAAACCTTAATCATGATCACTTTTTTTTCAATCCTGTAACATTTTATAACAAATTTAATAGGCACTGACGTTAGTCACTGAGACACAAATGGCTCTAGCCCATACTTTGTTTTTCCAATTTTTAAAAAATTTTTTTAATTGAAGTTTATCATTCATACATGAACCTCCATAAACAATAAGTGTATAGTATATGTTGTGAACTTACAAAACAAACATGCATAACATCCTATAGGGCTTCCATACATTACTCCACCACCAACACCTTGCATTGTTGTGAAACAATTGTTACAAACTATGAAAGAGCATTGTCACTACATTATTACCAACTACAGCCAATATCTTACTCTGTCCTTTATTTTTTTCACTTAACAAGTAATTTAGTGATTTTTGCATCCTGGGAATTAATTTATTGGTTTATGAAATCTGTTTTTATGAGTAATTTATGGGAAAAATATAAATCTAAAGCTGTTTCTGCAATACCCTTTCAATATCATTCCATTACTTATGATTCTGACAACAAAGCAACATGGTAATATTTGTTACATGATTCAATTCTTTTAACATCATACTTTACATTGCATTTATGTATGAAAGTAAAGAAGAAAGATTCGATTGTCTGATATTCTAAGGAAATAAGATACTTCTATTCACTGAAGAAATTGAAGAGTAGGTTAAAGATGTTAATGATTATCAAATGGGAGCTCATGCTGGTACCTTATGTGAATTAGGTTTGGCAGTCTTGGATTAATTCTTCTTCTTTAATATGTACTAGACATTCAGGAGACAATTTCCTGTGTTTTATTATAAAGATTGAAGCATGATCAAAATGGATGCCAGATTTTGAAATGATTCTATGCAAAAATGGAAAGAAGGCAATCTTTACTTTTATCACCTTTCCTAACAGCCCTTTCAAGTGCTTCCCTTATCCTACCTTCACTCATCATGTCTTGGCCACCTGCTAGCACCTATGGTCTGTCACTTGTCCAAGGGCCTCCATAGTGACAGCATCCTTATGCTCCCATCCTTTCCCATTCCACTCATTCTCAATTCAAAAATTTCCTTCAAATGTTGCATTCTTTCAGAGTACTGTCTATTCTAGAGAGCAAACATTGATTTGTGTTTAGGTGTTAATAGCTGTAGTAGCTATTAATGTAACACTTTTCTCAGACATAATTTGCATTTAAACAACAGTCTTTAACTGAAATAATTGGAAAACTGAGTCTTTCAAACTCTGAGATGGGGCCAAAGAAAATAACTTTTGATCTCCAAGTCCTTTCCAGTATCCTTTGGGTGTTTAATCTGCCTATGATTTATTAGAAAATGAGAAGAAAAAAATAAACAAGGCTTGGATTTCATTCTCATCTCTGACAATTACTTGCTGTATGACCTTGAGCTGGTTCTTTGGTGTTCTCAGCCATAAAACAGAGCTAATAAGATTTTATGAGGACTCAATGAGTAGGATAGCTAAAACTCCCAAAATGTCTAACATTGTGGGAAAGTTAGTTAGAAATCTTTCAGGTGCAAATGAAAGAAATTCAACTCAAACCAGATATTCTGACACCTAAGAAAGGGATGTTGTCCAAGAATGCTTTTTTTTTAACATGCAAAATAGGGATTCTTATATGGGTGTTAATTTGATCACCCTTCAAAAACCACTGCTCCAAGGGCCAAGGAGTAGTACATAGTCCTTCAAGAATGAGAGTTAGGAGATGATAGAGAATGTAATGGTCCATATCTAAAAACATCTGTAAGATGAGAATGGCAGACTGAGTAGTGCAATAAGAGTACAGACAGGATTGAAATTAGAAATATCATGACTAAAGTGAACAGAGAATTATTCACTGGATCCCCAAATAGATGAAGATAATTTTTGAAATTGGAGTGGGTTAAGTTTAGAAGAAATATAGGAATTACATGAAATCAGGGAAGCTATTTGAACCTCTAGTGGTAACCTGATAAAAGGAGCAGAGAATGTGAGAGGTGTCAATAAATTCGAATGAAAAATTGTTGTCTCAGTTTTTAAACAGTGAAAAATTGGGTTTTTTTTTTTCAATTATACAGCAATGAATCTTGATGTCAATCTCAATAGAAACTATACAAATAAATGTTAAATGAAATATTTCTAAGCCCTTAATGAAAATGTGATACTCTTTGACAGCCTATAGGAATTTCCTAAGAGCAAGTCAGATTATTTCCATTTTTGATAGAATTGCCAAGTTGGTTAATTTTAGATGATCAGGGGAAACTACACATACATGCCTAGATATCAATTGCCCATGCATTTAATATTTTAAAAAAAAAAGATTCAGTAAACAAGTAAACTATCTTTGTTTCCCAGTTTGCTATGACAAATACAACAAAATGGGTTAACTTAAATAAGAATTTATTGGCTTGTGGTTTTAGAGGTCAGAAGTCCAAAATCAAGGCAGCATGACCATGCTTTCTCCCCAAAGTTTGTAGCATTCTGGTGCAGGCTTGCCACAATCTTTGGGATTTTTTGGTTTGTATCTCTTTCTCCCACAATAAGGCAATGTCCTTTCTCTCCTCCCATCTTTGACTGACTTCTGCCTTTCAGTTTCTTCTCTATATAAGGCCTCCAATAATCAGATCAAGATCCACCCCGATTTGGTTGGCCACACCTAATTCACGAATGAGTCCTTATGTTAATTGACACTACATCTTCTATTTATAGTGGGTTCATACCCAGAGTAACATGGATTAAGATTAAAAATACGTCTTTGGAAGGGTATGTAATTCAGTCTACCACATAAACCAAAGACTCTGATTGAGATTGATTCTCAATTTTTGGTCTCTGTAGCCTTTGTACTGTTAACATTTATTGAGTAACAAAAAAATATTTTATTCATGTGGGTTCTATCTGTCAATATTTACTATATTGGAATTTAAAACAAAGAAAACTTTAAAATGTTAATTCATTTCAGATAAAAATAAACACATTATATGTAATATTTTTATTAATATAATTATATTTTTCAAACCAAAAATATTAGTAAAAAGAGGTGCATTTTTACATCTTTCAAAAAACTATATGGCTTCATAGACAAAGACAAGATTTTCATCTCTCCTTCTGCATTCATTCTATTGTGACATTAAAAAAATTGCACTTTGCTGGAAAACTATGCATTGTCTGCAGCACATCCCTCTGCATTATCAGATTCTGATTCCATAGAAACTATATCACCATTCTGTAGGGTAGTTGTATGCAGCTGAAAGACGTGAAAATTCCATCTTGTCATACAGAGATTCGAATGTCTGTGAAAATCCAGTTGTGTCTCCATTTCAACATTTTTACTCCCTATCAATTTGTGCTTTTGACTTTTCCTTTGTACTGATTATAACATATGCCTGTTTCTCTCATTTTGTTAATAAAGTCTATAATGTATTATCATTTTATATCTAAATGAGAGTTATGATTTTACCTGTTTTTGAAAATTATTTTTAACTGATATTTCATGTTATATAGGGTTGGAAATCTATACTGTATACTCTTGAGAGAATTAGAGGGAAAGTGGGAGATAGTCTCATATCTTAGTATTATTATGAAAATAGTTTTGTCTTTGCAGACTTCCAAAAGGATCTTAGTGACCCCCATCCATTTCAGAAATATAGTTTGAGAAGTATTGCTTCACAATTTTGAGATCAGTCTCATCACCACAGCAGGTAAAAGGACTTTCTTTGAATAAAGTCACAAGGATAGTGAGGGTAAACATATTCTAATAGAAAAGATTATAGAAACTGAATAATAAATTGTTTTAGTTTCTTAGGCTGCTAAAAGCAGATACCATGAAATGGAGTGGCTTAAATAATGGGAATTTATTAGCTTACAGTGTGAGGCTGAGAAAATGTCCAAATCAAGGCATCATCAAAGTGATTCTTACTTCCCACAGACTGGTGGCCCACAATCCTTGGGTCCTCTGTCATATGACTAGGCATATGGTGGCATCTGCTGGGTGTCTCTTCTCTTCCAGATTTTGTTGATTTCAGCTTCTTGCTTCCATGGCTCTCTCTCTTGCTCTCTCTCTCTCTCTCTCTCTCTCTTCATTCCATTTATGAAGGACTCCAGTAAGATGATTAAGATCCATCCTGAATAAGGTTACACCTTAACTGAAGCAGCCTCCTCAGAAGGTCTTACTATGAGTCCACACCCACAGGAATGGATTAAATTCAAGACCATGTTTTTCTAGTATACTTACAGTTTCAAACCACCACATATATTTAGCCAGGAAAAGAGAAAATTAGGGGGAATGTGATATTAATATTCAAATATTTTTAAAACTTTACATATAAGCTTGTGACTTCTCCCTTTAAAAAGATGGTGCTTGATTCCTCTCCCCTTGGATTCAATTCAAGTTTATTGACTAGAATGAGACAGAGGTGACTCTGAATGACTTGCACAGCTAGGTAATACAAAGAGGTACAGTTTCACTTTGATGGTCTCTCAGGACAATTGCCTTTGGAACCCAGCCACCATTTTGTGAGGAAAAAAGCCCAGGTCACATGGAGAGACCATGTGTACATGTGCTGGCCAACAGCCCCAACTAAGGTGCAAGTCAACAACCAGCATCAAAATCCAAACACCTGAATGAAGAAGACTTGAGCTCCTAGTCTTTAAGCTCCCTCAGCTATGCCAAGTGGAACAGAGACAAGTTGAGACCTACTAAGCTCTGACCAATTTGCAAATCTGTGATCAAACTTTGTCGCTATTGTTTTAAGCCACCAAGCTTTGGAGTTGTTTGTTATGCAGCAAGAGATATCCAAAACAAAGAACAATTAAAGTTCTACTCTTGTCTTGAAGGGTTATCACTAAGTATTTTGTGACAATTGCAGGGAGACCAATTTTGCTTCATGTCATGTCGTGGTTCATGCTGGAGATGCTATGACAAAAACCACACAATGGGTTGCCTTAAACAACAAGCATTTATTGTTTCACAGTCTTGAAGATGAGAAGTCCAAAATCAAATTGTAGGCAAGGTCATGCTTCTCCCAGATTTGGAAGTGTTCTGGTGATGGCAGTCCTCTGTTATATGGTGACCTCTCTCTTTCCTTGTTTGTTTCCCTCATTCCTCCTTATAACTTCTGGCTTCTTCTGTCATTTGACTTCTGCTTCTTCTGACTGACTATATCTGAATTCCCTCTCTTTATAAGGCCTCCAGGCACACAGATTAAGGCCTACCCTTTTTCAAAATGGCTTCATCTAAATAGGATCTCTGAAGATCCTGTTTGCAAATGAGCCCATATCTTAACTAATAAAAACATCTTCAGAGTCCTACAGTTCATGCACAGGAACATGGATTAAAACTTGATTGTGTCCTCATGGGGAGACATGATTCAATCTCCAATGACTCACTATAAGAAAAATTTTTATAACAAAAATTGCAATTTCAATTGTTATTTCTATATAAAATTTTGTGGAAGGCAACACAGGGTAGTGATTAAAAAGAAAAACTCTGGAACCCAACAGCCTGAATTCAAATCCTAGTGAGTCTACATACTTGTTTTCTTACCTGGATGAGTTACATAACCTCTGTGTTAGTTTCCTAAGGATACCTTAACACAGTACCACAAACGTGATGAATTAAAACAAAGAAATTTATCATCTCTGGAGGATAGAACTCTAGCAGAAAGTCTTTCCTTGCCTCTTCCTAGCTTCTGATGTTTTACTGGCAATCGTTAGGGTTCAATTTCTGCCTCAGTGATCACATGACCTTCTCCCTATGTCTCTGTGTCCAAGTCTTCCCTTCTTACAATGACCGCAGTCATAGTGGATTGCAACCCACTCAAATTCTGTTTGGCCTTATCTTAACTAATAACATCTTCAAAGACCCTATTTCCAAATAAGGTCTCATTTACTGAACCTGGAATTAGGACTCGAACATGTCTTTTTGGTAGACATAATTCAACCCATATAACAATTCAACCCATATAAGAAACTCTTTCTACTTTCTTCCTTTGTAAAATGGGACGATTGTAACAGTACAGACTTTATGGAGTTGTATAATGGTTAAAAGTTACAATTTGTAATAGTACTTAGAACAATGTTTTACAAAATGTTTTGTGCTACATAAGCATCCTTTATTTTAAAATGGATGTACAATATTACTATGAATATTAATCTCTTTTTTAAATTCATTACCAAGTTTGTCTCAGCAACATAGCTAACATTTTCTTTGGAAATTGATGGGTAAAATGCTTTAGAATTAATTCAGGAATATCAGTAATCTGCTCATTTCTTTTCCTTTTTTTAAAATCCTCTAAAATTTTGGAATTCAGATTTCTTGCTATTACAACATAACTCATAACCGTTTTAAACTCAGTTTATAATGTACATTTAATTTTGTCAAATCTAATAATTATTCAACTTAGTTTTGTTTTGGGAGTCTTGTGAAACCTTTATTCACAGCAGGATGTAAAAATATACTCCCATATTTTCATTAGATTTATAGTATTACTTTTTACTCATTTTTATTCTATCTGAACTTAAATTTTTTGTGTGGTGTAAATACACATCTGGGTTTATTATTATCACATATAATGAACCAGTTTTCCCAAGACCATCCATATACAAGATTAACTTTGCCATTTTCTTAGTGTCTGTGTGTTCATAGGTCTCATTATGAATTTAGAATATAAGCCATTGGCCTGTTTCTTTTTCTGTTCTGTGCCATACCATTCTGTTTTATTTTTATAAATTTATAACAATAGTCATTCCTTACTGGAATATGTGTGTACTCTTTTATATATATCATAGAATGGCAACTACTAAGCTATGAATTGTAACAAAAAACCTTCTTAGAACAAACCAAAAATAAAAGTGAAAGAAATGCAGTCACTGAAGAGTAAGCCAAGAATAAAGTGGATGAACAGAAAGCAGGAATCAGCAAACATGAGTCCTCAAAGTAAAAGCTTATTAATTCTCCTTGTGAAACTATTGTTAGAATTATGAGTCTAATCTCCAGAAGACTGACCATATGTGACATTTAGACAGCTGTTTTAGCCCTTTTCTAATCTATTTATGATACTAGCTTCAATTACCAATGCAAAACTTGATCATTAGCAATAAACCCTGAAGAATTACACATCACAACACACAAATTTCAACGGGGCCAGGATGCCCTTGTGTCACACTGACAGGTGGAATATGTAGAGCATGTCATCCTCACCTTCTTTGGGCTTGGTTGTAGACTAGAGATAAGAAAGGGGGTGAATGAAGACTTCTACAAAAAGAACTAAATCACTTTAAAAATGTAAATAGCCAAAAAGCTGCTCCAATGTGGTACATTTTTGTCTATGCACTGTTATCTCCAGGCAGCATTTTGAAAATATATCCCCATCTGTCTGCTGCTAATATTGTAATCGTCCTTTATCCTGCATTTCCATAAGAATTCTGGGGGATTCAAGGAAGACCAATTAATCAATGCCAGAGTGGATAATGATTTATGACCAGAGTAAAAATAGGAGTGCATACTTTTCAATATGGTCCCTTTTCTTCATTGACCAGAATTTATTTTTTCTTTTTCTTGGAATGACTCCAAACATCTTGCTGGAAAGAGGGTGTATTTTTTGAGATAGCAAAGTTGTTTATTGAGCCACTGAGTTCAATCAGCATCAGTAACTTGCAGTACAAGGAAAATTGGAAAGAAAAAGCTTAGTGTAACTCTTCAAATGTGGAGTGACCATTAGCTGGTTACTCCATTAGCTGGTTCAGCAAGTCACAGAATGGGCCTTGGAATGTGAACACATTGAAGATGAGGTGTGTGTTTGTGTTTGTCTGTTTTAAAATATATGAGGTAGTCTCCACCTATCCAAGCATTTTTATTATGCTGCCACATTTGCACATAGATATTTTGACATTATTGCCACCATAGCACTTCCAATCAAACTAAAAGTCTCTTTTTTTTCTTTCTTGCCTCCTACTTTTTATCCTTCAAGATATCTGGTTCAAATATTCAATCGGGTTTTATCACTCTTTGTTTCCAAATCATAAAATGTTTAACAAATATCCAGGACACACATTTATATCATGGATATGTATTGTGGCATAAAATAATATCTTATTTCATTGATGAGTGATTATAGGATACTACCTTTCTACTGCTGAGATTTATGTTTCTTTTTTTCAGCAGGAGTTACTATAGAATAGTGATATGAACAGTAATATAATTGGCAGGTTTGATGCCATTATGTGTATTGAATGTCTGAAAAAAATAGTCTGCTTTTATGCAAATACAAATTGGCTGTGAAACTTGTAATTCTTGGATCCAAACATCTAGCATGTGTCCTCTGTGTGACCCAATGTGATTTGAAAGACAGGGTGAAGACAGTGGGTGGAGAGGGCAAAGATTGAGAAGGGAAATATTCATGTTATTTGTATGTATTTGGTAAAGGTCACTACCCATTAAAGAAAGTGACCCCCAAACGGAGCTACTGCTAAATTATAATCTTAGTAAAGAAAGAATAGAAAACTATTATTGGTATTTTTTCTATAGCAACAATAAGAATCAATTAATATATAATACAATTGGCATTGAGTAAATAGATGACTTTGTTTTATCAAGAGTTGTGAATAACAACAGTGTTCCTTTTGTAAAAAGAAATAACAAGTAACAGTAGGCGAGCTATGCCTGATAGCTGTGATCTGCTGAGAGAGCTGGCTGCTATCCAGGGATCATTTTGGACTATTCGAAAGAGGCTACTGGGTCCCCAAAGTAAACTTGATGGGAGAACTGAGAACTGCCTCTAAATTCCTATACTGGGTATCTAACTTTGTTCTGCCCAACACTTTCCTTCTTCTGGAATACCCTTATCTTAGTAGTGACCTGTTTTAATGAAGCGATCTCTTAAGCACTGTCGTTGGTTCAGGAATGAAAACCTGATGAAAACAGGTACAGATATAGTCCCTTGATTCTTGGTTGAAGTTCATTGGACTAGGCTTGGGGATTTGTCCAAACCAGACTAATCAGGATAAATCCATCCACAAGATTCAAATTCTTAAGATAAAAAACACAAAAGCTATTAAAAGCCATGTTTATATGTTTACTGCCATATAGAGGAAAGCTTTCTAGCTTTTATGTATTGAGAAAAATAATTTTTTAAAAATACAAATGACAGTTCATTTAACACATAGAGTCTTGGAGTCCTTTGAGCCCTATTTCTTCAAGCCCTGAAGTTCCTGGGCCACAGCTATATCCCTGACCTTCTTGTGGTAGATGTTCATTCATTCCTTACTTTCCTTGAACAAAAATATTCCTTATTTTGTCTAAGTAAGTTCACCTGGGATTTTGTCATTTGAAACCAGAAGTCTTGACAAATAACATTTCTAAGGTCAATGATTTTCAGGCATTCTATATGTATAAACTATAGTATATATTCAAAATTATGTTACTAGATTTGTACCTAGAATAGTCCCAAATTAATTTATTTCTTCATGATATAACTTACAGACACCATATTTCAAGGATTAAATAATACCAAAGAGCTTTCAAAAGTTAAGAGCAACATGAAAAAGCATAGACAAAAAGAACTGAACTCAAAGTACCAAATCTCCCAGTACTCCTACATTTGTATAGCTCTTTCCTGTTCAATCTGGGATGACCTTGTGAGTCACTTATGACAAATAGTAGAAGTAATACTGCCTGACTTCCAGTGCTAAGTCATAAGAACTCAGTCTCTTACAACACTTAGTCTCTTACAACACTTACTCTGGGGAAAGCCACCTGCTGAATAAGAAGTCTGACTCCTTAATATTGACATGCTCTGAGGAAACCCAAACTAGCCATTTGAAGAGGTAGCATGGAGATAGACATGCCTGGGCAGCTCTAAGTTGTTGATAGACCTGAGATTGAAGAAGACATTGTGTACATCCAGGCAGTTGAGCTTTCAGAGGATACCAGGCCCAGATGACTTCTACTGCAATCTCATGACAGAATCTCATGACAGACTTATTAAAGATAATAATAAATTGTTCTTTAAAGCCACTAAGATTGTGGTGGTCTGTTATACAATAATCTATAATTGAAACACATTTCTAAACAAGTTGCTAACTTAAGTTCTCATCATAGGATTTCCTGATGGCTCCAAGTCAAGCTCTGTCCTTTCTTTAGTTCTTAATTGATTTTGAAGTCAGATCATATAAAGGTTCTCTGTGATGTGTGATACTAGTCTCTCATTTGGTTTGTGTAGCCTTATTATTCATTGGAACACACTCCAAATTCTTGACCATCTGCGATGAATGTCTATGTCTATGCATAGTCAAAATTCAAATTAAATCTGACATACCAGAGAGTGGTTAAATTTAATTTGTTCTCCCTTAGCTCCCACTTAATACAGAAGGACCTGCTCATTTAAGTGTTTTCAAGCCACACATTCCTGTAGTTGGTAGTTATTACATGTTGATAGTTATCTTTTACTGACATTCACTAGCCTTGATATGCCAAGGAATTTTAAATGGATTTGAGTAACAAAGGAAATGCAGTTACACAGACACTGGGATGTGAAATAACACTCCAGTGACTTAAAGAAATAGGATCAATGTAGAACTAATAAAATAGGAAGGCTTTCCAGTCCCAGATCTTATTATCTCCACTTAGGCTCTAGTTGGCTGTCTTTTAAAATTGCAGATGCAATCCAGTTAGAAAAATGTCACATCTCCTCTCTTAACAACAGCATGCTCTGCACTTACAGTAATAAAGACTTCCTCCATCAATGAAAATTGTTGTCTTTGGTCCTCAGCACTGGAAGTTTCTCCCAAAATCTCACAACTGCTTTGTTGGACATTTGGGCTAATCTCAACTACAACAGCAGCAAATTGCTTTTTTAACTTGAATAAATTTGCCAAAAATAAATGAAGGAAATGTTCATGAAGAGTAATCAACAACAAATCTTGGACACTTGTAGAGAAGCCTAGCTTGGCATCTGTGTACAACAGAATGCTTACATGTACTGCATGTCAAGGGCTTATTGATGATAAATGACAGAGTCATTATTTCCCTAAAGCCAATTGTAAAACTTCCGCATTCTTATAAGCACGGTCATGACTGAAAGACGTTTGAAGATAGTTGTGACTATGCAGGAACTTGGAAGCTGCAGCTATAAGCTTAATGAGCAGAAATGGCCTCTGAAGGAAACATGAGAATTACCTGAAAGCCCAAGACTTAAAAATTTTGACAGTTAAATAAGAGAGACAGACCTCACAGGAAGATAGGACCCCAAAGTAAGTGTGTTGTTTCACAAGTTCCCTTACGGAAAAATTGTTAGCTGCACAAAAAACTGTAAATGTAGAAAAAAATAAGTTCATTTCCAGGAAGATGGTGTTGGAGTAGGAAGGGAAGGCTCAACTCTTTCACAAAAACAACAGAGAAAGGGCCAAAAGCTGTCCAAGGGACCTGCTTTGGGGGTTAGCAGACCAGGACAGTGCTGCACAACTCCCAGGAGGGTGATGGATAGCGAGATGAAGAACCCAACAATAAATGTGAGTTGCTAAACCTCTGCAGGGGCCAGAAAGGGCCCCATCCCCCACCCACAAGACATTAAGCTTGGATATAACCCCTGGCTCACTGAAGCCAATTGAGAGGGGAACAGATGTCTTTCTCCCTGCCAGCTGTTACAAGGGAAGAGGGAGGGGGCATCACAGGGTGGAGAGTAGATTCTTTTCAGTGAATTCAGCCAGGAGAGTCTGCTTTGAATCTCAGCTCTAGCCAGACTAGAAATATGAGAAAGTAGAGGTTGAAGAAACATCTCCCTGGAAAGTTTCACTGACAAGTGCCATCTGCTGGCCAGCCAGGAAATTTCAAGGAGAAAAATCATTTTTAGTTCTCTCTTTGGGCTCACCCCTGGAAGAAAATCTATGCCCCATTAGTGAGTCCCTGGCCTGATATTGATAACTTAAGCTGAGCAATTTTAAAGACAGAATAAGTTGGCCCAAAGATCAAAGAAGA
>JAQZBX010030074.1:0-13234 GCA_029593785.1 Cabassous unicinctus | reverse complement strand
CCTAAGTCAATTTAAAGAATTGAAGGAAAGTATGACTAAAGAGATAAAGGTTATTAAGAAGACACTGGGTGAGCATAAAGAACAATTTGAAAGCTTGAAAATAAAAGTAACAGAGCTCATGGGAATGAAAGGCATGATGGATGAGATTAAAAATATATTAAAGGCACTTAACAGCAGATTTGAATTGTTCTAAGACAGAATTTGTGATTTCAAAGATAGAACATCTGATCTTGAGAAGACAGGAGAACAGAAAGAGAAAAAGATGGAAAAAATAGAAAAGGGTCTCAGGGAATTGAATGACAACACGAAACGCACAAACATATGCATTATCAGTGTCCCAGAAGCAGAGAATGGAAAGGGAAGAAATAATATTTGAGGAAATAATGACAGAAAATTTCCCAACTCTTATGCAAGGCATAAATATCAATACCCAAGAAGGACTATACATCCCAAACAGAATAAGTCTGAATAGACCTATTCCAAGACACCTACTATTCAGAATGACAAATATCGGAGATAAAGAGGATTCTGAAAGCAGCAAAAGAAAAGATAAAGATGATGTACAAGGGAACATCAATAAGATAAAGTGCCAGCCTTTCATCAGAAACCATGGACGTGAGAAGAAAGTGGTATGATGTTTTTTAAGGTACTGAAAGAGAAAAACTGTCAGCCAAGAATCTGTATCCAGCAAAATGGTCCTTCAAAAAAATGATGGTCAGTTTAAAGTCTTCACAGACAAACAAACCTGAGAAAATATGTTACCAAAAGACCAGAAGGACAAGAGATACTAAAAAGAGTGCTGCAGCCTGAAAGGAAATAACAAGATCAAGAGACTTGGAGAATAATGTAGAAATGAAGATTATTAGGAAGGGTAAATTAAACAGTAAAAAGACAATTGTAAGGTATGACAATGGAAATCCAAAGGACAAAATGGGCAAAATAAATAATGCCTTTACAGTAATAACATTGAATGTTAATGGCTTGAATTCCCCAAAGACACAGGCTGATAGAATGGACTGAAAAATATGAGCCATCTATATGCTATCTACAAGGGATTCACCTCAGACATAAGGACACAGCCAGATTAAAGGTGAGAGGTTGGAAAAAGATATCCCACACAAATAGTATCCAAAAAAGAACTGGGGTAGCAATACTAATATTGGAAAAAAATAGATTTTGAATGCAAAACTGGGATAAAGGATGAGGAAGGTCACTATATATTACTAAAGAGGCAAAAAGAAGCATAAAGAAGAAATAACTATATAAGAAGCATAAAGAAGAAATAACTATAATAAATATTTATGCACCTAACCAGGGTGGCTCAAGATACATGAGGCCACACTGACAAAACTGAAGGGAGAAATAGATGTCTCTACAATAAGAGTTGGAGACTTCAATATAACACTCTCAGTATTGGATAGAACATCTGGGCAGAGTATCAATAAAGAAACAGAGGGCTTGAATAATATGATAAATTATCTAGACCTAACAGACATCTATAAAGCATTGCACCCCAAATAGCAGGATATATATTTTTTTCCATCACTCATGGATCTTTCTTCAGGATAGACAATACGTTGGGTAACAAGAGAGGTCTCAATAAATTTTAAAAGATTGAAATTATAAAAAACAATTTTTCTTATCATAACAGAATGAAGCTGGAAATCAATAATGGACAGGAAAAAAGGGGGAATTCATAAATATATGGAGATTAAACAACATAGTCCTAAATTATCAGTCAGTCAAAGAAGAAATTGCAAGAGAATTCAATAAATATCTTGAGACAAATAAAAATGAGAACACAACATATCAAAACCTATTGGACACCACAATGATAGTACTTTGGGGTTTGGCAGAACAGGAGATTGCTGCACATCATCCAGGAGGAAGAGAGGACACATGAAAACTATGAGTTACTCACCCCTGTGGCTGGGAAAGGTACAAATACCACACCCTCAAGATGAATAACCTTCGTAACCCCCCTGGCTCATTGTTGCCAACTGAGTAGGGAAAAATGTCCTTCTTTCTAGGAGGAAGAGAAGTCTGGCAGAGAGGGCAGAGAGTGGCTTCTCTTCAGTGAGTTTGCCCAGCTGAGCCCCCTTTGAATAAAAAAAGACCCCAGCCAGGACTGAAGCAGCCCCAGGGAGACAGGAGGAGCCATTTGATGAGGCAGGCTGTGACACCCAAACACTCTGGGAGAGAGAGGAACTAGAATAGAAGGAATACAGGAGCGATAGCTGGCAAATTGTTAGAAGCCCATCTCACCCGAGGGAAAAGAGGGTGAGGAAGTCAGATAAGCTTTCAGAGACCTACCTAACATGCAGAGTAGGTATAGCTCAGTGGAGGATGAATGCCAGTCTCACATATTCTAAGTCCTTGGCTCAATTGCTGGTATCTTCTAAGAGAAGGTATCCAGCGAGCGATCCAGAAAGTTGTCAGGAACCCAGCCAGCATCTTGTGACAGGGAACTTATAGAATGAGAATTTTTTGTTTAAGGTTTTCTGAGGTGTTATTTTATATTTTTATTATTTATTTTATTTTATTTTATTTTATTCTCTAAAACCAGGTAACTTAGTTGTGGAGAGCAGTTTACAGGGTGATTAATTGATGAGCACCAGCAGCATGAAATGGTTTCTAGGGGCCCAAGAAGAAAAGTCTGTTTTTCCTATTTTTTTTTTGTTTGTTTATTTTTTATTTGTTTCCTCTTTTCTTTTCCCTATTTTTTCTCTTAGTGTCTCTATTTCTCTTCTCTTCTCTTCTTTTTCTTTCTTTCTTTCTTTCTTTTCTTTCTTTCTTTCTTTTTCTTTCTTTCTTTTTCCTTTCTTTCTTTTCTTTCTTTCTCTATTCCTTCCTTCCTTCCTTCCTTCCTTCCTTCCTTCCTTCCTTCCTTTCTCTCATTTTTCCCTCTTTCGTTGGCTTTTCTTCCATTCCACTTTCTCTTTTTGGTCTTCTTTTTTTCCCCTTTTTTTCCTTTTTTGCTTTTTCTCATCTTTTTCGTCTTTTATTTTATTCTATTTTTTCTGGTTCCATTTTTTGATTCAACCTTTTTTATTCTTAGTCCTTTGTATTTTTTATGATCTTTCATTCATTACTTATTTTTATGTCTCTTGTATGGATCCTTTTCTCCTTTTTTATTACTTTTATTCTTTTTCCTTTCTCCTCTATTTCCCTTTCTGTGGTCTTAATATTTTTTAAGGGAACATGGACAATTACAAGGATATAGTGGAACCAAGTGTCAATAAGTGAAACCAAGTGTCAAAGAGGAACCTTAACATAAAACAAAACAAAACAAAACAAAATGATACCCTAGAGTATAAAGAGAAGCTAACCATCTGAATAAGTTCATTATGATAAACAAATACCTAGACACCAACAAAAAATTACAAACCATAGTATGAAACAGGTAGACATGACCCAGTCTAATGAACAAACTGAAAAACAGGAGGAGATGCAGAACATGGAACAACTAATCAAGGATGTCCAAACAAATATCATGAATCAATGTAATGAAGTGAAGGAAGAGGTAAAGGATATTAAGAAAACACTGGTGGAACATACTGAAGAGATCGTAAACATGCTTTAAAAGATAATGGATCTGACGGTGATGAATGGCACAATGCAAGACATTAAAAATGTGCTGGAAGTACATAACAGTAGATTTGAAGAGGCAGAGGAAAGAATTAGTGCAAATATGGCAGGAGAGGATTATTGTTGCAGGATATCATGGGTGGGGGAGTATATGGGAAAGAACACACCTGGGTCATGCTTCTATGGAATATGAAAGTGTTCATTATGTCACAAGGTGTTATCTCAATGAGTGGAGAACCACACATTAAACAAGAGAATATTAAACTCCCATTCTAAGGAGTACTACTATGTTCTCAAATAGAGGGGCCAGAATATCTCGAAAACATCAGCAATGCCTAACAAAAGAAGATGGACCAATATGTCAAACCCTCAATATTAATGCATGTAACTATGAACCTTATTCTTCAGCAATTGTAACCTAGTGGTTACCATGTGTTCCAAGGGGAAGAAGAGGGGGAAATGGATGAAACATGGGACATTTTTAAGGCATTGGAATTTTTCTGTATGATCTTGCAATAATGGATACAGGCCATTATGCATTTTGTTAGAACTTATAAAAGTGTATGATACAAAATGTGAAACATAATATAAACCATTGACCATGGTTAGTGGCAATGCTTTATTATTTGGTCATCAATTTCAACAAATGTACCATGCTCTTGTAAGATGTTATTAATAGGGGCAAATGTGAAAGGGGGAGGTGGTGAGGTATATGGAATTCCCTGTATTTTCTATGTGACTTTTCTATTAACCAAAGTGTCTTTGAAAATAAAGTGAAAAAAATAAGACACTCAGGGAACATACAGAAGAAATTGTCACTATACATAAAACATACAAGATAACAAACTTATGTGAATGAAAGACACAATGCAAAAAAGCAATTTTTTATATATTTTAAAATTTCATGTAATTTTATCATTTTTATATTTTTAGCTTTGTCTTTGGGGAAGTTTTGGATTGCAGAAGAGTCACAACTGTGGCAAGGGAGGATAACTGGTGTGGGGTATCAGTGGGGAGGGGTAGGTGTGGGGATGGATGCACCTGGGGCATGCCTCTATGGAATATGAATATGTTCAAGTTGTTCTGGGGTGTTGTCTCAGTGGATGGAGACCCACAAAAAAAGAATATCTAATTCCCATCCTGGGACTCCTGCTACATCCTCTAATAGAGAGGCAAGAATCCCTTCAGTACATGCAATGCCTAGTGAAGGAGGACAGACTAATACACCAGGCCCTTGATATTAATGCTTATACTTATGAACCTTTTTCTTGTAAAATTGAATCTTAGCCTAGTATTATATATTGCCTAAGAGTTACCTCCTGAAAGTCTCCTTGTTGCTCAAATGTGGCCTCTCTCTAAGCCAAACTCAGCATATGAACACACTACCTTCTCCACAGTGTGGGACATGACTCCCTGGGATGAGCCTCCCTGGCACCAAGGGTTTATTACCAAGCACCAACTAGTGATGCATCTGGAAAAGACTTTGACCAAAAGAGTGAAAAATTAACTACAAATGAGTTTTTATTGTTAAGAGATTTCAAAGTGAGGTAGGAGTTCATTCCAGAGGTTACAATGTGCAGTGCAAAGTGTACCCCATAATGTAAATTATAGGCCATGGTTAGTTGCAATGCTTCAATATGTGTTCATAAAGTATAACAAATGTACCACATTTAGGAAAGATGTTGTTAATAGGGAAAAGTGTTGGAGGCAGAGGGGTGATGTATATGGGAAGCCCCTATATTTTCGATGTAGCATTTATGTAATCTAAAGTACCTTTTAAATAATTAAAAAGAAAATATATGCATTAAAAGAAATAAAATATCTTTTATAGTTGAGGCAAAAAAAAGCATGGTACTGGCATATAGACAGATTGAGCGATGGAACCAAATCAAGAGTTCAAAAATAGATGCTCCCATCGATGGTCAAGTGATTTTTGACAAGGCTGTCAAGCCCTCCCAGCTGGGCCAAAACAGTCTAGTCCACAAATGGTGCTGTGAAAACTTGATATCCGTATCCAAAAGAAAGAAAGATGATTCCTATCTCACTCCTTATACAAAATTTAACTCAAAATGAATCAAGAACCTAAATATAAAAGCAACAACCTCAAAACTCCTAGAACAAAATGTAGGAAAACATCTTCAAGGTCTTGTGGTAGGTGGTAGTTTCTTAAACCTTACACCCAAAGCACAAACAACAGAAGAAAAATTAGATAATGGGACCTCCTCAAAATTAGACACTTTTGTACCTCAAAGGATTTTGTCAAAAAGGTGAAAAGGCAGCTGGACTCAATGGGAGAAAATATTTGGAAATCAAATATCTGATAAGGGTTTGATATCCAAGATATATAAAGAGGTATTACATCTCAACAATAAAAAGACAAACTACCCAATTTTAAAATGGGCAAAATACTGGAACAGACATTTGTCATATAAGAAATACAAATGATGAAAAAACACATGAAAAAATGCTCAACATCACTAGCAATGACAGAAATGCAAATCAAAACAACAATGAGATATCATTTCACACCTATTAGAATGGCCACTATTAAAAAGTAGGAAAACTGCAAGTGTTGGAGAGGCTGTGGAGAGATAGGAATGTTTATTCACTATTGGTGGGAATGTAGAATGGTATAGCCACTGTGGAGGAGTTTGGCAGTTCCTAAGGAAATTGAATATAGGCTTGCCATGGGACCTGGCAATACCATTACTAGATATATACACAGAAGAACTGAGAGCAGTGAGACAAACAGGAATCTGCACACTGATGTTCATAGCTGCATTGTTCACAACTGCCAAAAGATGGAAACAACCCAGATGTCCATCAACCAATGAATGGATAAGCAAATTGTGGTGTATACACACGATGGAATATTATGCAGCAGTAAGAAGAAATGAAGTTGTGAAGCATATGACAACATGGATGAACCTGGAGGACATTATGTTGAGTGAAGCAAGCCAGACACAAAAGGACAAATACTGAATGATTGCCCTATTATGAACTAAATATATTATGTGAAATATAAATATATTATGTGAAATATGAATATGGGTAGAATTGCATGTATAAGATCATTTTTGTTTGAAGCTGAACAAATATAAATCAATACTATAAAATATCAATATTAGACAAAAAAAAAATATTATACTAAGTGAAGGAGACCAGGCACAGAGTACTACATATTGTATGACTCCATATATATGAAATGTAAATATAAATCAATTTATAAAGATGAAATGAGATTAGTGGTTATGTAGATCTGAGGAAGGAGTGCTAAGGGGTGTGGAGTCTTTCTTTTTGGAGTAATGAAATTGTTCTAAATTTTTTGAGTTGATGAATGTACAACATTATGATTATACTAAAAGCCACTGATTACACTCTTTGTATTG
The DNA here is from genome assembly GCA_029593785.1 of Cabassous unicinctus. NCBI lineage: Eukaryota > Metazoa > Chordata > Mammalia > Cingulata > Chlamyphoridae > Cabassous > Cabassous unicinctus. The sequence continues at coordinate 6,257 of JAQZBX010030074.1, read as the reverse complement.
AATAACCAGAAACACCAGCTATGTACAGTGGGGGAAGCATAGAGAGATTGAGAGGTGAGGAATTTTCTTGTTTGTCTGATTTTTGTTTGTTGTTATTATTGAATAATGAAAATGCTCTAATAATGATTGAAATGATGAACACACAACTATGTGATTATACCAAATACCATTGATTGTACACTTTGGATGAAGTGTGTGCTTTATTAATATGTATCAATAAAATTGACTTGTTTAAAAAAATGTAACATGGGACTGTCTAACATAATGATACCCCGTGTGAAAAAAGAATATAGATAATATTGCATATATAAGACTGTTTATACAAAATATAAATACAAATAAGCTAGATATGGAAACAGAATAGCAGCTATGTACAGCAAGGGAAGCATAGAATTATTGAGAGGTGGTGAGTTTTTTGTTTGTTTGTTTGTCTGCATTTTTGTTATTACTATTGTTGGAATATGACAATGCTCTTATAATGATTGAAGAGATGAATATATGACTATGTGATTATACCAAATACCATTGATTGTACACTTTGTATGGATTTATTCTTTATTAAAGTTTATCAATAAAATTGATTTGTTTAAAAAAAAAAACTGTAAATGTAGCTAAGTTGGATATTCACCTATCTCCTAATAAAAGGAAGTGGGTATTTTTGCCTTGATTATTTTCACCATTAATGTCATTCTATCAATCCTTAAAAAATACAGCTATGATGTATGTTCATGCTTGCGGAGCTGAGGGAAATGAATCAACAATAATTAAAGAACTGGAAGAAACTTTAGAATTATACTAGTTAAATCTTTTTATTTTAGCCTACCCTCAATGACACAGCTTAAGTTGGACCAGGCCACACAATCGATCTTTAACAGTTAGGATTTGAACCAGATTCCCTTGGTCCAGTTCCCTTGCTCATCCCATCACTCTTCCTTGATGCTGGATAAATCACAGATGCCATTTTCATAAGTAGAACCTGTTTCTGTCATATTAATCTTTATGAGGTCAGAGTCCCAAAACTGATAGTGGAGGAACTAGAACAAGCAGCAAATTTATGAATATGATAAAAAAAATTACTGAAGTTCAAATATGGTCATTATCTAGAATTTTAGGAATTATTGACAATAGATATCACAAAATACAAAACTTAAAAGAGAATTCATCTATTTCCTGTTTTGAGACCAAAAGACAAAGATTTGGAAATGTAGTTGTTTTGCTTTCCTAGCCTTATCAAAGCAAATACCATGAAATGGGTTGGATTTAAATAATGGGAGTTTATTTGCTCATGGTTTTGAGGAAAATGTCCAAACCAAGGCATCATCAAGGCAATGCTTTCTTTCTGAGCACCAGCTATCAGTGATCCTTGGGTCCTCTGTCACATGGCAAGGCAAATGGCGGCATCTACTGGTCTCTCCCTCCTCTTCCAGGCTTCGTTGATTTCAGTTTATTGCTCCCATGGCTTGCTCTTGCTTTGTTTGAATTTCATTCTCTTATAAAGGGCTCCAGTAATAGGATTAAGACCCATTCTGATTAAGGTGGGTCACACCATAACTGAAGTAGCCTCATTAAAATGTGTCACTTACAATGGGCTCACAGCCATAGGAATGGATTAAATTTAAGAATATGTTTTTCTGTGGTACATACAGCTTCAAGCCATCAAAATAGGCACAAAAACCTTTGCAACTAGACCACATCTTTCCTTTGAGCTTGCCCCCTGTCTGACAGACAATATGTTCTAGCCATATGTAATTTCTCACTGTTCCCAGATGATTCAGTCTTTTATTCTTCCTTAGAAATTCTGTGGATTTTTTCAATACAACTATGTTCTCAGGTAAGTATTTACTTTCCCAGGCCCTCTTGTTCCTGGAGATAGGGAGGGGGTAAGGGGATATGTATCTATCCAGGCCAATGAAATGTAGCTAAAATCCTGTATTTCTAAATAAAACAGAAGGACTGGTATGGTCATTTTGTCTATGATCTTCCTCCTGCCTGAAATATATGCATGATATCTAGGGCTGCAGCAGCTGTCTTGAGATCATGAAGGAAAGGTAAAATTAATACCTTGAACCATATCCAGCAACTATTTTGAGCTTTCTTGTTATGCAATAAAATAAATTCTTCTTTGCTTAAGCAACTGTTGTTGGGTTTTTCAGTACTTGCAACTGATTGAATCCTTAACTGATAAATTTCCTCAAGGTGCCATCCTTACTTCTCTATGCTTCTTCATATTCTGACCCTTCTGGAATGTACTTATTCTCTTTCCCTATCTGGGAATATTTTATTCTGTCTTCAAGAATGTATTCAACTACAATAGTGTTTCTTGTTGAATCTTTCCTCATATTCTCTATAAGGAATTAATCCCATTTCTTTATGTGCCATCATAGCAATTTGTACACACATTCAGGCCTGATAATGAATGTTAATTAAAATTTTGTATAAGACCTACAGATACCCATTTAGGTGTCATAGAGTCTGAGATTGTATTAGAATTAATATTCATTTTGCTGCCTCAGTTCCCTCTATATTCATAAAGGCAGATCCAAAGCCTCCCTGCAAAGTGAATCCATCTACCTCTCAAATATTGTGGGCATCACACGTGTGCAAGGATGAATCCCTTCCCTGGGGTACTGATGTCCCAGCACCAGTCCTCTGCTCTTGGCCTTTTCTAGCTCCTGGACATTTGTTGGATTTAACGAGAATCTTGCAAGTCTGTTCCACTTGTCACAATGGCTCCTTCCTCCTGGAAGAATAATTTTCTGCTCTGGGCAGCCTGAAGCCACAAAATCACCAAAGTGACAAAATTGCATTACAGTCCCAAACGAATGCAGCTTCTTCCTCTTTAGTCTCTCATGCTTTAAGTTGCAGCTCAAATCCAGTGCCTGTGGCCATGTGGGAGATCAGACAGTACAGTCTGGCCTCTCTAGGTCCGTCCTCTTTCCTCTTGCTTAAGCACAAATCTTCTGTCCTCTTCTTTCACTAAAAAAAAATACACATATTTTGACCACACTGCATAGGGGTCGTTGTCTCCCACCTTTCACATATAAGCAGACTGAAATTCCAAGGTTGATGTCATTTGGGGCAGCCTGGCACACTTGGTTTTATGTTTGCTCCTTTCACAAGGATCTAAGTTCCTCTGGGAGCTTTAATTTATTTTGTTTTGTTTTGCTTTGTTTATTTGCCTGCTACAGCATGTGACATATAGTGGGTCCTTTTCAAATATTTGTTTAATGAATCAACGAAGCCAGAGAGGTAGATGATAATGCCCAAAGCTGTCCATTTAGATAGTGACAGAGACAGAATCAAAAACAGTTTTTTTGACCTCCAAACCCATGCTTACTCCTCTGGATAAAATTGATGAGAGCCTGGAGCACCTCTAAAACAGAAACAGTAACACTATTAATGGGGGCGGGGGTGGGGGGAGGAGGGAGGGAGTGTGTTGTTTCTTCAGAATGGAAAGCATATGTCTTATTCACAGTTAAATCTAGGATTTGTGCTTTGAGAAACAAACATATATCATTTCCTCTATATGTTCTGTGCTCTGCCCACACAGTCCCAGGGTACCCTGTGCTCATGAAAGCCTGAGGATAATCCTAGAAAGCACAGTGGAGTCCAGCTCTGCTCCTGTTAAAGAATTTACAAGGTTCCAATATTGTTAGCAGTCTCCTAAACATGAGTTTTAGATTAGTTCATGTGAAAATGTATCTAACTGCCATATACATACACATACCCATATATGGATATCACTTTCCTATAAACATATGTCTGCAAAAAACAAAAACAAACAAACAAAAAGCAGTAGAAGCAAAAGATAGTAATCAATACTCAAGTTGCCCTGGAAACTGGTAGTGAGAAAGAATATCACTGCCAAATGATTTATATGATGACAATAGTCTTTCCTGAGAATCCTGAAGTGGCACCATTAGCCATCCAGTCTTGAAAAAAAAAAAAGCCAGGAAAGAATGGAGTGCCAGCACATTGCATTATTCTACTCATATTTCACCCCTTCACACCCCTCAAAATCCAGCCTTCTTGCCTAAACTGATAACAAATTCAGTTTAAAAAAGAAAAAAAGCTACATATGATGTATTAAGATTGAAGACAGGGAGTTATTTTCTCTTCCTCTTACCAAAAGTCTTAAAATAGACTGTATTTAACATGCAACTTTTTCTAAAACACAAAATTGATGAAATGGAAATAAATATTTCTGGGGCTTAGTAAATGGGCATGAATGAACACAAATGGGTAGCATGACTGATTTCCTATTATCTTAACAAATGATTTCAGGTAATAACCAATTATTCCAGCTAATCATGGTATTGTAATCGCATTCCATTATTAACTGTGAGGAGGTACAAATGGATGGCTGAGTGTATATGTAATAGTTCTTTTACTACCAATAAAAGAAGCAAGATGTGAATTTCTTTATGGGACTGAAAAAATATAAACTGGGGTCTTGGGTAATGCAATTGAGACTTAACCTAAAACTAGGGGTAATTACTAAGAATTTAGTAATGACTACAATCTAAAAACATGTACTCTCTGGCCTCCAGGGTTGTGCTTTTAGAATAATTTGCATTTTAGTTCTTTTGTAGACAAGGTATCTGGGTAGGGTAGCTTATTCTCTTATCCATAAGTACTGTGATTAATGTCTAAAGAACAATGATAAGAATTTTTTGGTTAAGTTAAAGAATCCAAGGATTACCATATTCAAGGGAATAGAGTCAACGTTATAGTTTTACTTCTAATTACTGTGTAGCTCTTCTAACAAGAGCACCTCCATTTATATCATACCCCTAGTTTCCCTCCTCTTAGTTTCTGTGCCCCATTATTCTTCCTATTGTCATTTTGATCATGGAACTTGCCTACCCAGAAATTTTCCTTGGTTGGAGTAAAGAGAATCTGCTATGTCCAGAATACTCTATCAGGCAGCTGAATAAAGAAGCCTTATAAGATCTAGTTATAACAGATAACACCTATCCCAAAAAACAGAGAGTATCTACAACGGCAAGCAAGACAGTTCCATCCATCTGCCCATGGGATATAAGACCCCTCTCAGTGGAAGCAAGGTGGGCATCATCTTTCCAAAATCCTCAAGCCTGAGGAATAAACAAACTAAGAGGAGAATGCAACTATGGACCAAAATAGACTTACTAGTAATGGAAGAATTTGTAACATTGATATAAAGACAATGGTCACTAGAAGTTCTGGCGGGGGTGGGGGGGGAGGGAGAAGGAAAACAGATGTAACATGGGGCATTTTTCGGAAATTGGAATTGTTCTGCATGATATTGCTGTGACGGATACAGGCCATTATATATTTTGTCAAAGCCTATAAAATTGTGCGGTGCAAAGGGTAAACCATTATGTAAATTATAGACCATGATTAGTAGCAATGCTTTAATATGTGTTCATCGATTGTAACAAATGTACTACACTAATGAAAGCTGTTGTTAATGGGGGAAAGTGTGGGAGGGGGAGGGATGGGGTATATGGGAATCTCCTATATTTTCGATGCAGTATTTTTAAAAATAAAGGGGGAAAAAAGCATCTTTAAAAATAAAGGAAAAAAAAATCTAGTTATGTAGATGTTTATCCTCAAGCTAAGTTGCTCCTATTACATATAAACTCATTTTCCTCTTCTATTCTTGTGACAGTCCAATTTCTGCTTCTCTAGGAAGAGCAATCCCTTTTTCCTTTCCTCACAGCAGTTGAGAATCCTCCTGCCTGCACATTGTGAGCTTGCAAATCTTCAATCCATTTCTTTTTTGGTCTTATCAAAGCTCCTGTATTTAAAGTTCACATTGATCCAGGCACAAGGATTTGCTTCTGACTTAACTCAGGAGCTTCCCAATCCAACCTTTCCGGCAGTGTTTGCATAAATATTGGTACCCAGATGCCGGCGTGACCTCTGCCTTAATTTTTGGAATATTTACTTGGCATTCATTTGAAGTTTCATGAGGGTTTTTCTCTTTCCTTACAGCTCTTTTAAGAGAGAAAGAACTCCAGTTGTTCATATAAAGACAAGTAAGGGTCCTTGGGGTTAATATTAAGGAGAAAAGAAGCTCTTCTATACATGTGAAGATCACATGAAAAAAATAAATTCTCTTTAGGCAAATCTCTTGGCTTCAATTATAATCTATATACATGTGATCCACAAGCTCCATTATTCTTTGTTAGTCAAAATACAAAATCTCCTGTCTTGCTACTTTACCTTTAAGGCACTCTCAGACACTATGTCGAAAACTGAACTTACCAACT
>JAQZBX010030073.1:0-26979 GCA_029593785.1 Cabassous unicinctus | reverse complement strand
CTTCAGATAGAAGGAAAGGAGGGAGGGAGGGAGGGGGGAGAGAAAGAGGAAAAGGGAAGGAAATCTTTCTGTATATTTGTATATATTTTTGTGAACATGGACAAAGTGGTGGAAAAATATGCTACCAATGGACACCTCAGTGGGAGTATAACATAGGGAAGGTAGATTATTAACATTTTAATGTTGCTTATATGTGTTATTTCTCCTACTACAAATTGTTTATTAAAACTCAAAAGAAAAAATAAAATTAACCAAACTTTTGCCAGTAAACTAGTCTTATTCATTCATTTATTGACCAAATATTGAATATCTTTTATGTGTCAAATAATATTAGGCTCTGGGGGATGCATCAGTGAATAAAACAAATTCTCTGCCCTTATAGAATTTATATTCTAATGGGGAAGTTAGAAAATGCATAAATAAATACATATTAGGTATTTATACAAAATTCTTAGAACAATAGTATATCTTACACTGGGGAAAAAAAAACAGAACACAACCGTAAATCTAAATTATTTGGATTGTAGATTGTGGCTTGGAAGAAAGATATTGTAAATTTTCAGATTTAAAAGGAAAGTAAAAGATGAACAGAAACTATGATGATATTTGATCTCAAGTCAACCATACAACAGTAACAATCCACAAATATGCCTACTTATGTCCCAGGCAACTAAAGCAGATTTCTCTTTGGGTAGGAAGAAACAGAAAACGAGCAAGCTTCCATTCAGAATCCTTTAGTTGTATTAAAATACTCTGAAACAGCTGTCTTCACCCAATGCAAATTTGTTTGTTTAAAGCGAAAAAGAGAAATGAAAAGAAGGAGTGTGGATTTATCCAGACCCTTGTCCAGACCTGTTTCCTTGCTGAAGTTTGGGATGACAGCAACAGCTTCCTGGCTTAGTATTTATGTCTTAGATTAACTGTGCCATCTGACACTTGGCTCATTGAGTCTATTGCAGGTTATATGTGGGTCTCTAAAGTTATAAACTCAAATTCATTTTCTGCCATTTAAAGTAGAGCTTTTATTTAAAGTAGAGCTTTTATTTTCGAGCTCCTAGACCTGCTGGATTATTCTGTAATGCAGTGATGACTATGCAGGTGAGACCCTTAAATAAAATAAAGCAAAATTGTTAATGGCTGTCAAATTACTCAGCATAAAAGCCAAGAAATAATGGGTATATAAGGCATTAGCCATTTAAAGAGAATTGTCAATTAAAGTGCTCAGCCACTGCAAACAAATTCATCAGACAAAAAGAAGGTACAAATAAAATATTTAAAACCTTAAAATAATAAAAGAAGATTAAGGTGTCAAAGTTGGTGAAAACAAATATCCCATAGTAAAAGCAGGTTAATTTTCTTCTTCAATCAAAAACTTTGGTGCTGCTGTCATTGTAGCTGTATTTGGTTTGTGGATGAGAGAGGTAGAGAAGGATATGGGGGTCTGCTCGGACTGGAAATGACCTGAAAGTTAGCAGGATTATTGATGGATGTGCTAAATCTGTAAGCACATAGTAAAACACCTTGCATTTGTGTAACAATTTATACTGCACCAGATGCTTTCACATACATTATTTCATTAATCTCAAAACTGTTGTTACAAAGAAATTGAAGTTCAGAGAGGGAAGGTGAATTGCCCAAGTTTACAAAACAACTATATCAAAAGTAGATTTTCTAATTTTCCACACAGCACGCTCTCAGCTGTCTTTTAGTTTAAAGCAGATCTAATGAGCTGCTTACCTGTCTGCTCAAAAAAAAAAAAAAAATTATCTGACTGTAAAATTACATTCTAAGCAACTTACTTGATAAATTACAGTATTCTTGTTTAAAAAAAAAGAGAAAGGAATAAAGGAAGGAAGGGAGGGGTGAGGGAAGAAAAAAGAAAGAGAAAGAAACCATAAATATAACTGCAAGATAATTTTTTTAAATTTTATTTTTATTTTTATTTTTTAAGAAAATTTAGAGATTACCTAGTTCAAGCCTTTCTTTTACAGATGAGGAAAGCAAGGTTCAGAAGGACTAAACAAGTTTCCCACTGTCATTTAGGAAGCTGAAGAAGAGTTGGGTCAATATGTCTTACCTATTAAGTCTGTGAGTGCTCTTTACACACCCCTGTGTTACTTCTACCTTGCTCATCACCTGTTATAGATTGAGTCCTATCTGCCATAAAGAGACATGGTCAAGTCCTAACACCTATCTGTAGATATGTATCCATTTGTAAATAGAATCTTCAAAGATCATATTTGTTAAAATGAGGCCAAACTGAATCAAGGTGAGCCTTAATCCAAGATGAATGGAGACCTTATAAACAGAGAAAATGTGGACACAGTCAGCAGTAGAAGACAATGAGACAGAAGGAAAAAGATGGCCATGTGATAGAGGCAGAGATTGAGTTTGAATTTCTGGCAACACACCACTAGAATGTAGCAAACTTCAGAGAAAGCATGATCCTGCTTACAATGTTGATTTTGTACTTCTAGCCTACAAAGAAGTACAAAATCTAGAAGCTAAGGCATTCTCTTAGTTTGCCAGAGTTACTCTGACAGGTGCCACATGATGGGTTGGCTTAAGCAACAGAAATTTATTCGCTCACTGTTTTTGAGACTAGAAGTCCAAAAATCAAAAATGTTGGTAAAGCCATGCTTTTCCCCAGAGTTGCTAATGTTCTGGTTCTGGCAGTGCTCCACCCATTATCCATCCATTGGTCTCCTATGGCTTTCTCTGAGTTCTTGTTTCTGACTTTCCCTTAAAAGGCCTTCACAAAACAGATTAAGGCTCACCCTGATTCAGCTTGGCTACACCTAAATACGATTTTAGAAGATCCTATTCACAAATGAAACCATATGTTAACTGATAAGCCTCTTCAAAGGATCCTATTTACAAATGGGTTAACAGCCACAGAAATGCAGGTTAACAGCATGTCTTTTTCTGGGTACAGGATTCAATCTACCACTGGACACCCCCCATCTCGGGGAACCACCTCTATTAAACAGTTGCTTCACTCTGAAAAGCAATTAAATCGAGGTGGCCTCAAATCCCTCAGGGGTTGTAAGACATGTATACAGGTTTTCTAGGATAGAAATTATTTCTTGGATGATCAGCATCATGATTTTGATCTCTGGTTTTCACACACCTGTTGGTTGAATTGACCCAATTTTAATTCCTGCCTTCACTGAATGTAAGTAGCACTCCCAGATAAAATTGCCCCAATAAATGCTCAAGTACTTCACTGAGATAAAAATATATATAACCCAAAAGAGGCCAAGAAATACAGAGGTTTTGTTTATGTGTACTCATAAAACACACAAAATAAATATAAATTTGGATCATTATATATTTTATTTGGTAACATTATTTTTTATTGCTTTAGGCAGCAGAAGCAAGGTAAACTTTTATGTAGAGAAATAATTATGGAATTTTAGAAAAGAAATATGTCAAGGTCATTTTTCATCTCTATGAATTCCTATCGATTATAATGATATATTTGGGACTATGGACTGAATTGTTTATAGGGCAAGAATGACTTTCTGTCATTGAAAACCAAGATATGCTATACAATGATCAATAATTATGCCAAGTTGAATCAATATTATAAGATAAAACTAAAAATGTCTAATATTTTATATTGTACTGCTGAGGTCTTATTATGTACATTTATTATAAGGCTGATTAAAGAGGAGAGCATTTGTGATAGTTATAATCTCAAGGAGACTTTCAAAGCCAGTTGGTTTTTTAACTTTCAGATAATAACACAATATTAATCTTTCTCCATTCATAAGCCTCGATAAATAATACTATTACCTAATACCAAGTAATAGTAATTTCTAAATTTTAACCTAATCCATTATTGATGGTGCTTTTAATCAATAAGGGAAGAAGAAAACATTTTGCTGGAATATCTTTCTCTGATTTTCCTCATTATTCTGAGAACAAAAATTTAACAACATATATGTTACCTGTAAATCATAAGATTTTATCACTGGCTGATGAGTAGGAACAAAGAGTGACATGGGCATGTACAGGGTGTCAACAAACTTCTGGAACTTCTACAATAGCATCTGATGCCAACTTCGGTATTAGTATCAGGAACTTTGGTAAGCAACTGCAAGTAGCTGCTGAGTCACTCAGCTCATTCAAATCTGACTCTAACTACCCAGAATTAGGCCAGACTCCCTATTAGGCCAGACTCCCTATTAGGCCAAACCTCTCTAAGATCATACTTCAGGCACCAGTGGCAAGTTCAGGGTCTCAGATCACCTGCACTTTGGACCAACAGGCTACAAATTTAGGGGTTCTCACCATCCCCTTGGGTTCGATAATTTGCTGGAACAACTCACAGAACTCAATGAAATCACTATACTTATAATAATAGGTTTTTTAAAAATATATTTTTATTACAGAAGTTGTGAACTTACAAAACAATCATGCATGTGTGTAGAATTCCCCATACAACACTCCTTCCCCAACACACCACACTGTGGTGGAATATTTGTTTAGGTTATGAGATAATATCATCAGACTATTACCACCAACCATGGTCCACAGTGTACATCAGGCACACTTTTTCCATACCCCACCCCCCCATTTTCAACACAGTGCATCTTTGGCATTGATGCAAGAGTATTACAGTATTGCTATTAACCACAGTTCATAGGTCACACCAATTGTTTTTTTCCCATGCTTCTCCACATTCCTACCACCCTGCAATAGTGACATATATTTGTTCTAGCTCACAGAAGGACACTCTTGCATCTGTATCATCAACCACAATTCTCATCCACTTCAGGCTTCACTGTGTTATTCAGTCCCTAGATTATTCTCTAGCTTTCTTTCAGTTGACACTTAGATACCTAGACTACCCTTTTCAGCTACAATCCCATTTATAAACCAGTTGTGTTAGTTCTACTCCCTATAATGTGTTATCAACTCTATCCATTTCCACAGTTTTACAATCAAGTTAATTAAAACTTCTACATACATTAAGTATCAGTAGTTCTTCTCAACCCTCCTTTTATCTCCTAATCACTTATACTCTAGGTTTTAACTCCATGCACTTATTCTTTTCATTTAGTTCATAATAGTGAGATCATGCAATATTTGTCCTTTTGTGTCTGGCTTATTTCACTTAGTGTAATGTCTTCAAGATTCATCCATGTTATCATAAGTGTCCCAATTTCATTTCCTCTTACAGTAGCATAGTATTCCATCGTATGTATATACCACATTTTGTTTATCCATTCATCAGTTGATTGGCACTTGACTTGTTTCCACCTTTTGGCAATTGTGAGTAACGCCATTATGAACATCAATGTGCAAATGTCTGTGTCACAGTTTTCAGGTCTTCTGGGTATATTCCTAGTAGAGGAATTGCTAAGTCATATGGCATTCTATGTTTAGCTTCCTGACAAACTGCTAAACTGTTTTCCACAGAGGCTGCAACATTTTACGTTCCCACCAATAGTGAAGGAGTGTTCCTATTTCTCCACATCCTTTCCAGCACTTGTTGCTTTCTGTTGTTTTTTGTTTTTTGTTTTTAATAATGGCCATTCTATGTGGTGTGAGATGATATCGCATTGTCGTTTTGATTTGCATTTCCCTAATAGCTAGTGATATGGAACATTTTTTCATGTGCTTTTTGGCTATTTGAATTTCCTATTTTTATCTATTTAAGTTCTTTGCCCATTTTTAAATTGGATTGCTTGCCCTTTTATTGTTGAGTTGTATAATCTTTTTATATAGAATGGAAACCACATATCCTGTGGTTTCCAAATATTTTCTCCCATTGAGTTAGGCTGTCTTTTCACCTTCTTGACGAAATCCTTTGAATCACAAAAGTTTTTAAGTTTGAGGAGGTGCCATTTATTCTTGTTTTCTTTCCTTGCCTGTGCTTTCAGAATGAGTCTTAAGAATCCACCAACTACCACGAGGTCTTAAAGATGCTTTCCTACATTTTCTTCTAGAAGCTTTATGGCTCTAGCTTTTATATTTAGGTCTTTGATCCATTTTGAATTAATTTTTGTATAAGGTGTGAGATAGGGTTCCCCTTTTTTCTTTTGGCTGTGGATATCCAGTTCTCCCAACACTATTTGTTGAATAGACTGTTCTGCCCCAGCTGGATAGTTTTGATGGGCTTGTCAAAAATCACTTGACTATTGATGTGAGGGTCTGTTTATGAACCATCAATTCGGTTCCATTGGTCTATGTGTCTATCTTTATGCAAGTGCCATGCCATTTTTACCACTGTAGCTAGGTAATATGATTTAAAGTCCGGAAGTGAGAGTTCTCCAACTTCCTTCTTCATTTTTAAGATGCTTCTGGCTTTTCAGTGTTCCTTACCCTTCCAAATAAATTTGATAATTGTGTTTTACATTTGTTTAAAAAATGCTGGTGGCATTTTTACCAGGATTGCATTGAATCTGTATATCAGTTTGGGTAGAATTGACATCTTGATGATACTTAGTCTTCCATTTCATGAGCATGGAATGTTCTTCTATTTATTTAGGTTTTTAAAAAATTTCTTTTAGCAAGGCATTTTAGGTTTCTGAATACAAGTGCTTGCATCCTTGGTTATATTTATTCCTATATATTTGATGCTTTTAGTTGATATTGTAAATGGAATTTTTTTACTGACTTCCTCCTCAGATTGTGCATTACTAGTGTATAGAAACACTACTGATTTTTGAGTATTAATCTTGTATCCTGCCATTCGGCTGAAATTGTTTATTAGTTCTAGCAACTTTGTTGTAGATTTCTTGGGACTTTCTAGGTAAATGATTATATCATCTGCAGTTAGTGAAAGGTTTACTTCTTCCTTTCTGATTTGGAAGCCTTTTATTTCCTTTTCTTGCCTGATTGCTGTAGACAGAACTTCTAGCACTATATTGAACAACAGTGGTGATAATGTGCTTCCTTGTGTTGTTCCTAATTTCAGTGGCTTTCACCATTGAGTACAATGTTAGCTGTGGGTTTTTCATATATGGCCTTTATCATGTTCAGAAAGTTTCTTTCAATTCCTATCTTTTGTAGTATTTTTATCAAGAAAGGATGTTGTTTTTTGTCAAAAGCCTTTCTGCGTCAGTCGATATGATCATGTGATTTTTATTCTGATTTATTATGTGGCAAATTATGTTGATTGATTTGCAAGTATTTTGTTGGGGGTATTTACATCTGTATTCATTAGGGAAATAGGCCTGTAATTTTCTTTTTTCATAATATCTTTATCTGGCTTTGGTATTAGGGTGATATTGGCTTCATAGAATGAATTTGGTAGCATTCCTTCTAGGTCAATTTTTTGGAATAGTTTAAGTAAGATGGATATTAAATCTTCTGTGAATGCTTGGTAGATCTCTCCAATGAAACTGTCTGGTCCTGGGCTTTTAATTTTGGGGAGTTGTTTGGTGACTTGAAAAACTCTCTTTACTTCTGATTGGCTTGTTGAAGTCTTCTGTTTCTTCTAGGGTCAGTGTAGGTGACCCTAGAAATTCCTGGGAATTTTTTCCATTTCATCTACATTGTCCAGATTGTTGGCACATAGCTGTTCATAGTATCCTTTTATGATCTCTTTTGTTTCTGTGGAGTCTGTTGTAATGTCTCAATTTTCATTTTTTATTTTATTTATTCGCATTTTCTCTTTCTTTTCCTTTGTCCATCTAGCTAAATGTTTTTTCAATTTTGTTATTCATCTCCAAGAACCAAATTTTGGTTTTATTAATTCTCTCTACTTTTTTTTGTTCTCAATTTCATTTATTTCTACTTGATTTTTGTTATTTCATTCCTTCTACTTGCTTTGGGAAGAGTTTGCTATTCTTTTTCTAGTTTCTCCAGCTGTGTAGTTAGGTCATTGATTTTAGCTTTTTCTTTTTTTAATGTAAGCATTGAGGGCTATAAATGACCCTCTCAGATCTGCCTTCACTGCATCCCATAGGTTCTGATATGTTGTGTTTCTTTATTCATTAATTTCGAGATATTTATTGATTTCTCTCGCAATTTCTTCTTTGACCCACTGGCTATTTAAGAATATGTTTTTTAATCTCCATATATTTGTGAATTTTCCTTTTTCCTGCCTCTTGTTGATTCCCAACTTTATTCCATTATGATCAGAGAAAGTGCTTTGCATAATTTTGATCTTGTTGAATTTATTGGGATGTGCTTTGTGACTCAACATATGTTCTATCTTGGAGAAAGCTCCATAAGCACTTGAGAAGAATGTATATCCTGCAGTTTTGAGGTGCAGTGTTCTGTATATGTCTATTAGGTTTAGTCCTGATACCATATTATTCAATCTCTCTGTTTCTTTTTTGATCCTCTGCCCAGATGTTCTATCCAATTCTAAGAGTGATGTTTTGATAACTCCAAGTATTATTATAGAGACATCTATTTCTTCCTTTAGTTTTGTCAGTGTTTGCCTCATATAATTTGGGGCAACCTGGTTAGGTACATGTACATTTATGATTGTTATTTCTTCCTGGTGAATTGCCCGCCCCCCCTTTTAAACATATAATGTCCTTCCTTGTCTCTAATAATAGTTTTGCTTTTAAAGTCTATTTCACCCGATATAAGTATAGCTAAACCAGCTTTTTGTTTTTCGTTTTTTGTTTTTGTTTACTGCATGCATGGAATATCTTTTTCCAGCCTTTGACTTCAATCTATTGGTATCCTTGGATCTAAGGTAAGTCTCTTGTAGACAGCATATAGATTGCTCATATTTTCTTATCTATTCTTCCAGTCTGTGTCTTTCATTTGGGGAGTTTACTCCATTAACATTCAATGTTATTACTGTAAAGGCAGTTCTTATTTCACCCATTTTGACCTTTGGGTTTTATCTGTCATGTTTTTTTTCCACCACTTTTGGTACTTTTAGTTACTTTTACTGATATAATCTTCATTTCTAGACTCTCTTCCCAGGCTCTCAATCTTGTCTTTTCTTTTCAGGCTGTAGCACTCCCTTTAGTATTTCCTGCAAAGCCAGCCTCTTGATTACAAACTCTCTCAGTTTCTGTTTATCTGTGAATATTCACCTCAGTTTTGAAAGACAGTCTTGCTATGAGATTCTTGGCTGACAGTTTTTCCTTGCAGTATCTTAACTATATCATGCCACAGCCTTTTTCCCTCTATGGTTTCTGATGAGAAATCAGCACTCAGTCTTATTGGGTGTCCTACTATGTGATGCATTGATTTTCTCTTTTTGCTCTCAGAATTCTCTATTTGTCTTTGGAATTTGACATTCTGATTACTATGTGTCTCAAAGTTTGTCTATTTGTATTTATTCAGATGGGGTACATTGTGCTTCTTGGACACAAATGTCTATGTCCTTCATAGGGTTGGGATATGTTCTACTATGATTTCCTCAAATATCCTTTCTGCCCCTTTTCCATTCTCTTCTCCTTCTCATACACCCATGACACATGCACATCTCTTGCCATCATTTAGTTCCCTGAGACCCTGTTCAATTTTTCCCATTCTTTATCTGTTCTTTTGTATGTTCACTTTTGTAGGCCATGTCTTCAAGCTTACTAATCCCTTCTTCTGCCTCCTCAAATCTGCTGTTATATGTCTCCAGTGTATTTTTAATTTAATTTACTGTGCCTTTAATTCCCATAAGATATGTTATTTTTCTATGTATGCTTTCAAATTCTTCTTTGTGCTCATCCAGTGTCTTCTTAATGCCCTTAATCTCTTTAGCCATCTCATTGAATTTATTAAAGAATTTGTTTGAACATCTGTGATTAGTTGTCTCAACTCCTTTTTGTCATCTGAAGGCTTATCTTGTTCCTTTAACTGGGCCATATCTTCCTGTTTCTTGGTATGGATTGTAATATTTTGTTGTTGTCTTGGTGTCTGGCTTACTAGATGTATTTATTCTGGGCAACAGTTTCTCTCTTTAGTTTAGGGCTTCCTTGCCCTTTCTCCCTTGCTGTTTGTATAGTAGAAGCCAAGGATGTAGTTGGTACTGTAAGCTTGGAAGTTGAAGCTGCCTGCATTGCCCCAGGAACCAATGAAGCTTCTCCCACCTTTCTCATCTGCCAGGAGTGAGGACAGAATCACAGCCTTGTATAGTAATCCAAGTTGTGCAGGTCAAGACTGTCTGGTAGTTGCCCAGAGAGACTGATGAAGCTTCATGTCTCTTCCTCCCTTGCCTGGGCAGGTGTGGAGCTACAGCTGTGGGCAGAAAACTAAGCCACAAAGGTCATAACTGACCACAATTGACCAGGTAGACTAAAGTAGCTCTGGCCTCTTCCCTTCCTCCACTGCCAGGGGTGGGGTTGGAATCTCCGGAGAGCCCAGCAATCTAATTCATGTGGCTGAAAGTGCCTGTAGTTGCCCTGAGAGGCTGAGGGAGTACTGTCCCTTCTGCCCTTTAAGGGGTGAGGATGGAACAACAGGCACCCAACAAACTAGTCCGTGTGGGCTGAAAGTACCTGCAGTTGCCCAGAGAGGCTGAGGAAACACAACTCTCCTCCTATCCTATTAGGGGACAGGGATGGAGCTACAGGTGTCCAAGTATCCAGTCTGTATGGGCTAAAAGCACCTGCAGTTGCCTAGAGAGGCTGAAGAAACACCAGCCCCTTACTATCCTATGGGGGTGGGGTGGGCAGGGATGGAATCAAAGGTGCTCAGAAAACCAGTCCATGCACTCTGAAAGCATCTGCAGTTGCCCAGAGAGGCTTAGGAAACAATAGCCTACTCCTATCCTATAGGGGTGGGGTGGGGATGGTGCTACAGGTGTCTGAGTATCTAGTCTGTATGCATTGAAAGCACCTGCAGTTGCCCAGAGAGGCTGGAGAACCACCAGCCACACTCCTATCCTATGGGGGCTGGGGATGGAGCCCTCGTTGTCAGACTTTCCAGTCTGTGTTGGCCAAAAGTGCCTGCAGATACCAGAGAGGCTGATGCAGTTCCTTCCCAGCTTCCTCCCTGTTGGAGGTGAGGCTGGGGCCTAGGCAAGGGATACAATCCAATCTGGGTGGAAAGAAGCTGGTCCCTATCATCACTGTGATTTTCAGTCAGCTCTGCTTCCCCTCAAGCTAGGCTGGATTTGAAATGGCAGCTACTATCCTCTTTCTTACTTGGCCAGGTTCAAACTTTAGCTGTTCTTAGGATTATGCTTTAGCCAGCTGAATTTACTAATCAGTAGCTGAAGTCAGTGCCTGACCGTTTCTTCCTCCCCCATGTTTGTGAAATGGAGTTTCCAGCTCCAGCCACAGAATATCTTCTGAGGTGGCTTGCACCATGAATGGAGGATGGGCACCAGCACCCGCAGCGTGGAGTGCTCTACTCACGAATCTTCACTGCACATGGGCAGTCTCCTCCTTCCATTCTTTCAGGGTTGTTGCAGGATGTTCTTCTGGTCTCCTGGGTCCCCCAAACAGGTGCTTTAGATAACTCTTGGTGATTACCAACTGCCCTGTAGCATGAGTTGACTATCGGAGCTCCTTACTCTGCCTCCAACTTGCCCCTCCCCCTCCATTTAGTTTTGATTCCAGTCTCACTTCCAGTGTTATTACTTTCTCGTTCCTTTGCTGCACTTCCATCTTTGTTGGTCATTTCCCTCTTTCAGTTACATTTTTTGTAAAAATGTCATGTGAGTTTATCATTGGGAGCCAAAGGGGCCACAGAACTACATGCTTTGAGGTCTGCATGTGAACTAAATAACAGATGCATAGTGATTAATCATGGACAGCCTTTGAAAGAAGGAGATGTGGACTGAATAGCTAGCAGCAAAGTCTATACTTTATGCAATTTCTCATAGTTATTATACCATGGTAACTGAAATTTGAACCATGTTGATGGAGGACTGACCATGGCAATTAAACCATGATGACTGAAATTTATGCATAACTGAACCATGCAAAGCAAAGATTGCCTGTATTATACTATAATGTTTATAAAATATATTGGGATCAAGAATGACACATGCAGCAAAGAAGAACACTTGTGGCATGATGCACAGTTGGGAACATTGGGACATATTGGAACCCCTTATAGAAACAGCTGCTTAAATAACAGACAGATCTGCCCATATCTGTCCTGTAGAACAAGCTGGAAATGTCATGACCTTCAGTGGACATCACCTGGAGATTGTTCCAGCACAGAAATTACCAAAGGGTGTCAGAGAGGACAGTAAAAACATTCCGACTCCAAACATTACCTGAGAGGGTAGAGTAAACACAGATGAGATGCTGTTGCCTGGGAACATACCGAAATAATAGGTGTGTGGGACTCATTTGTGAAGGTGGGTCTAAAAAGTAAGGTGCTACAGGGGCAAGTGGGAACACAGCCAGAGAAAAGTAGTTTCCATTATTGTGTCCCAATTTTCTACCTTGCTGTGTGGCCTGAAAATATGATTTCATGATTACTTGCTTTGGGAGTGCTTAAGAGCCATAGATAAAGTCTGGTATTGAAAAAATGTACCTCAGGCATTTTGGAGGGTGTCCTTGGAGAGCCCTTAAGGGTCTTTTTACTCCTAGATGAGATTTGTCAACTGAAAGAGGAATTTAAATGATCTTTTGAGGTATCATGTAGCCAGTCCAGGCCGTAAATAAAGAGACAGTCCTAGAAACAGTAGCAAGGATGTGCTGGGAACTTGCTGGAAAGTTATTGTGAGAAACTGCCTCTCAGCTGCCTTAGGAGAACCATATTTTAATTTATTATCCTCACTGAGGGATTAAGAGGCTGCAGAAATAAGGAAGTACCTTTGAACCTTCACCCAAAGGTTTAAATGTCGATCATGTGTGATATTTGCGAATATTGATAGTTTAGTATAAATTCATAAGGTTCTTTGTGCAGTAATTGCATAGAGTCTGCTACTATGGGTACTCTTAAAGAAATTTAGACTTTTTAATTGGTCTGTGAAGAGTCAATAGAAGGATCGCCATTTTCTAAGAGGTTGGGGAAGGAGGCAGATACTTTGACTATTTTAAATTTCTTACCATTTAACCACCTAAAGGAAGGCCTTCACAGGTCTAATAAACTTAGAGTCATTCCAAACTGTATTTCCTAAACTTCTTTTCCAGTGAAATCGTTATAAACTTCTAACCAGGTAAATTTCTTCCCCTCAATCAAGAATATCAAGGAGAGGTGCTGTCTAGGTTATATTGCTGTTCTGTCATGCTGGGGTGGGCCAAAGGGAGAGGCCAGGTAATAAGACAGGAGGGACTGGGAGAGCTCTGATGAAAGGGGCCAGCCACATTTCCTGGGTTTGGGGTAACTGAGAGAAGCAGGAGGCTACTGTTTCAAGGTTCAAGGTGCCAGTGTTCAAGGGAGACCACTATGCTCACTGCCAGCAGTCAATATGGCTCTTCTCAGGGCTTTTGTGCCATTCTCAACAAGGCTTGGTTTGGAGAGTTCTATTGCACCAATGCATAGTGACAATAACTCATCTCAGAGGTGGAAAATTCCAACACAAACATGCCCTCAGACAAATTCTCTTTAGCAAAGTGCTTCAGTACTACCATTTCAACCTCCTCTGCAACTAACCATCAGGACAAACTTGGTTCCAAGTCAGTGGTGGGCTGTGATAGTTTATTCACGCATTGTAAATAAAAGAGAAGGGCTACCAAAAGGTCTGTGTCTCCAATCCCTGTCTCCCATCCACAAGACAGTACAAGGATCAGGTCCAGAGACTAAAAATCTGATACTTTTCTCTTTAGGTTTGATGATAGAACAATTGCAAACTTTCTATTGGCTATGAAGTACATATTTAGTATGTTTTGAAAAAAATAGAGTGTGTCTCTTCTGTAAGAGTCTGGAGACTGTTGTCCAGTGGGAAGATTGCCTACAATGTTGTCATAATTACAGCCACTTTCCAAGCTGTCAACATGATAAAATGATATAACTCAGTGAATGCCTAACCTAACTCTGTACCTAGGGAATTTTTTGCAAGCCCCTCCAAAAATATCTGATTTCTGGGCCCCAGTCTAGACCTACAGAATCAGAAGCTCATGGGAAGGGCTCTGGAGTTCCTTGTTTTAAATAAGGAACCAATGGGATATTCTGCAGCCAACCCAGTATGGCTTGCTGTCCTGCATTTGGAGACTACTAAGCATCTCGCATCCTGCCTGGTATATAAATGGAAACTACTAATGTTGTTATTTTTATTATTATTCAGTTCAATACAGAAAAGAATATTTCAACTCTAAGATCTGTCCAAAAATGTAATGGGCTGCTTTTGAAGGTACTGAAATCACAGTCACGGTAATTGAAAGATAAGCTGGGTCAGTAGCCTGGCATTTTTAAGAGTACGATGTCTGGAGCCAGAATGCCTAGGATTGAATATTAATATATCTACTTATT
The DNA here is from genome assembly GCA_029593785.1 of Cabassous unicinctus. Lineage (NCBI taxonomy): Eukaryota > Metazoa > Chordata > Mammalia > Cingulata > Chlamyphoridae > Cabassous > Cabassous unicinctus. Next base: position 12,690 of record JAQZBX010030073.1, on the reverse strand, counting down.
AGCTCTCCAATCTTGGGAAAGTGACTTTTTACTCAAATTTCTCATCTCTAAATCAGGAATAATAATAAATAGCACCAACTTTTTTTGTAAAGATTACCATATCTCAATGAAGCACTTTTTAATACATTTTTAACATCTCTGAAATCAGATTATACCTTACAATTAATGGCATGTTATCTTATACCTTTTTATCTTTGTTAGTGGTATGCATTATAATAAGTGCTTCTCATAATCAATGATAGCTTAGATTTAATGAAATGCAGTAAAATTACTTAGTCTATGGAAATTACTAATAACAGAGTCTGACACATCACAAGCACTCAAAAGGGTTGGTATTATTGTAATAGTTTGTTTTTTTCAGGGGAGGGATCTTGTTTCAGGTGGGTCTATAGATTCAATAACATTTGCCTTGTACAAGTTTAATTGAAAGCCCTCCTGGTGCTCTCAGCACAATTATTTTCAGAATTCAATATTGATTATTTTCATGTTTTCCAACCTTACAACTCTGAACTTTCTCTTTTCCTCTGCTTTCTACCCCAACTTAGAACAGAACCCTAGACTTTTTTCACCAGTTGGATGAATGCCATGGGCAAAAATGTTCAACGTGTTTATTTTAATATTTGGATGGGGTCATAGTTGTTCTATTTGAGGCTCTAGCCTACTAGGCCTTCTTGCATAATAATGCTTCTTATTTCCTCCAAATTCTTACATGGATAGGTAAGGGGAAAATGGATACTAAGGGCTCAGGGTAGTTCAGATACATGTGATTCCAACTTGAGGACTGGTGTCATCCTTATAATGCCATTAAGAAATCTTACCATCATCCTCAATAGAACACTGACTAAAGGTAGCTATTCTATCATGAAATGGTACCTATGTACCTCTTTTAATTTACCTTAGTTAGGATGGACAAGGATAGTGAGAAGTTTAGACCTTTTTTGGAGTGTTATACTTAATAAAAATGTATATTTGACCAACTTTGGAAAGAACACATGAGGTTGATTATGAAGGATGATAAGGTACTTGTGGATCAAAGAGGACAGAGTCTATCTGAAGGAAGCAGAGGGAGTAGATGAGTCCAGGAGTTTTTTTTTGTTTGTTTTTTTTTTTTAATGCGTTGCTTATACAATATTAGGCTTTATTTCTTAACAGCCAAAGCAAAAAGTAAATGCATACAGTTTTTTGGTCTCATTTACCAAATAGAGAAAGTTTAACGCAGAGAAGAAACAATCTCTGAAATCAAACTCAAGAAGCTTTTTATCATATGTATATCTAAATATTGAGAGAGACTGTACATTAGCTAAGCAAGAGTTTCAAAATAATTTTACTGGCTTGCTTCCATAATAATGAATATATTATTAACCAATTCATTTAAGTTGCTCCCATTAACCTGGGAGCTACAGAGCACTCTGGAGAAGAGAGTCATAGCATGAGGAAAGCATATAATTAATCATTCAAACTGGCAACCCGGAACACCTCCGAGAGCGAAAGGAGGTACTGTTGATAATTACTCAGGACAGCAGGTGGAAACCAGGACTGTTCTGTTGAAAACCAAAATGCATGGTCATCCTAGTACAGGGTATTATCCTACCAGCCCTTTCAGATTTAAGGTAGTAGGACATTTTCAGGAGTAAAGTGCTATGGAGACGAGGTTTTGGCATAAAGTGTGAGGAAAATGCAGACAATCAAAATAGCAAGGCATTCTGTGAGTTCTGCTGCTGATTCCCAGGCATTAAAACCTAAATATGATTTTTTTAAAGCCTTGAACATAAAGCTCAATGGATTACATTTGTGGAGGACATAAACATGGTAGCCTGAAAGTTCTTGGTGGATTTCCAAAAAGAATTATTCACTGACCAACTGGCAATATTATAATAATTAAATTCAAATCAGCAAAAACAAATCCAGCTATTAAAATTAGGCATAAATTGGAGTTAGGCTAAATGAAATAAACCTAAACATTTGAGGATTTTAAAAACATTTTTCCTGGCTTCCAAAAAAATGAGTGGGAGACATTTTATTTTGTTTTTCAGCGGGAGATATGCAAAGCTGATTTCCTGAAAAAAACAAAAGTAATAGATCTCAATATGAAGAGAAGAGGATTTACAGGTAAGAATACAAAGGCTCAAATTCAGTGCCCTTTCTTACATGTCACAGGAGTGGCTTAGTTTCTTAGCAATTAATGAAGCAAAAATTGATCTCCTGTGAGCTTTTCCGATAACCCAAACAGATTTGCCTCCGTTCCCTGGTTCCTTGTGATTTCCATTTGTGTCATATGCACAAAGTTAAGGTAGTACATTCTTGGTAATATTCTGCTACGAATCTAGGAAACTTGAGAGAAATCTATTAGTGAGAGTAATCCACATGTTCACTTTTCTAGAGTCTTGTAAAGAGATTGGAAGTAACAAACACATTGGATAAACCTTAACTAAAAGGAATATTATATTATAAACAAGCTACATTATTGCTGTACCTGATGCCTATCCCCATGTCAGCAGGCTTCTCTGTTATTCTAGCAGTTTTGGATTTAGAGTTGGGGAACTTGACAGAACTTCTTCAGTGTAACTGGAATCTCATTGAGTGTCTAATCCCAGCTATATAGGATCTCAGGAGAATTGGGAAGTGTCCCTTTTATTGAGGAGCAGAGAGAGAGCAAGCCTAATGTTGAGCTCATTTTCAAAGTTTCTGGGAGACCAGTGGTTTAAAAATGAAAGGCTGCTATATCTCCTTTGATGTGTCAGAACAAAATTAGAGACATTTCCAGTACTTGGATAGAAATGTCAGCTGATAATACGAAAAGGTAGAGTGCACAGGGCATATCTGGGTAAGTTTGATGAAAATGGCATCCAGGAGACAGCTAGTAATTGGATCCTATAAATGATATGGCCCCTAAAGGAATGCAGTTAAGAGTCTGTGAATCATGCAACGACAATTCAGTGAGAGCAGTGCCATGGCCTATTTTGGACCAGACTTAGATTTACACTGGTCTAACTGTTCTTGCTATTGCCTAAGTCTCAACCTGGAAGTAATTGAAAGGAGCTTAGTATTTATCTCCATCTGTCCAGAAACCATTCATTGCACACCCACAATGCTGAGTAGATTGTGGCTCCCTAACCATAAGCAGGTTAACTCTAACTTTTTAAGGACATAGCCAGGACAAAGTTCACAAACAAATGGTGCCTGGGGTATGAATGTGACTTGATTGGCAAGCCACATCTGAGTCAATATTTTAAAATAGACAGATACCATACACAATCATTCATTTCTAAATTCTTTGAATATAAAGTTCTTGTAATTCTCGTTCCACATGCCCTCATGATAGCAGTGAGCTGGAGCTGAGTAGCATCAGTTCTTCATAGAAGGGGGAGGAGGTCAGCGCTCCCAGGTTTGCAACGAGCCTTTCCCCAACATTGAATTTTGATGCTGGTTGCCATACAATTAGGCTGCTTCTCCCATTTTTATGGCCTGCTTAGTTGTTCTTAGCATTTGATGTTGTAGTCCTAGTCGAGGCCAATGGGAAGTCATTGTGGCTTAATGGAAGATTCCAAGGTTAGGCATTAGAGAACTTAGTTTGAATCCTACTTGATTTATTAGATGTATAACTTGGAGCAAGGTGCTTACTTCTTTGAGTCTCAGTTTACTTATTTTTAGAATAAAAGTAATAATTCCTACCTTGCAAGGTATTTTTAAGTATTCAAGAAAACATAGTATCATGCCTGACATTAAGCAGTATTAAATAAATGCTGGTTATTATTGTTTTTATATGGTCCTTTCTAAAGGTGCTTAATAGAACAAATGACTCCATTAAGTCCTTTATAACATTCAGTAAATTCTTGACTTCAAAATAAAATAACTGCTTTAGATGTGGTAACGTGTACATTCTACCTGTGACAATTAAAATTTGCATCTTCTCCCAGTTGCTTAGTATTTAATTGGTTGCTTTGCTTTTTCCTTCAGAAAATATAGAATTCCTTTACTGCTTCTTGTCTCTGAGTTTATTTCCTTACACTTAACTGGAAAAATAGAATAACATAGTAATATAGTTTACTTGTAGTTTATACAACTTTTTCTTTAGTGGTTTCTTATAATATTTTAAAAATATTTTTCTATTAACATTTGTTTCTTTATACCCTACCTACTTCTAAGTTGATTTGTCAAATGCAACAAAAATCAAGATAAGAAAAATGTAATAATGTAATAGAATGGAGAGAAATAAATGTGAGAGACCCCTACAGATGTGCTAGAAGCTTGAGATGACAGAATTTCTTTCTTCATTTTCTCACAACTGAGGCAGCCAAGGAACTTCATAAGAGGGACTATATACCAAGTTTCATATAGTAGGACAGGTGGTTCAGTATTCTTTCTCTGTTCTCTATCACATCAGTAAAAACTGTTATACATTATGGACTTCATAAAAACAGCCGTGAGGTGAGCGGATGTGGCTCAAGTGGTTGAGTGCCTGTTTCCCACATGGGAGGTCCCGGGTTCTGTTCCTGGTATCTCCGAAAAACCAAAAAAAAAAAAAAGCAAACGAGAAAACCAATTCAGGGGAGCTGATGTGGCTCAGTGGTTGAGTGCCAGTTCCCACATACAGGGTCCTAGGTTCAATACCCTGCCCCGATACCTCAAACAAACAAACAAACAAACAAAAAACAGCCATGAGGCCCCTTATTTTATCCCATAGGAGGAAAGGTCGCACGTATTTTTCTTTTCTACTCTTGCTAACAGAACAGAACTACACAATACAAATCAGTAGTTTATGGACATAAGCATCCTAAGAAAAGCTCCCTAAGTTATTACTCTCTTTTTTTGTTACAGTTTGACAGCCATGCCAAGCTCATCCTGAAAAAGTCTGGTGCTTTCATTGCACTGTGTGTATGTGTATGTGTGTGTGTGACGTGATGTGTGTGGAAGGCCAAATAAGAAGAAAACTAGGACTAAAAAGAGAAGTGGGCAACCAAGGTTGTCACTAAGGCTGTCATTTCTCTGGCCCACCCACCACTTCAACAAGCAGCTCTGCTATCACAGGCATCCTTTTGATAAACACAGTTTTTCCCCTGGCTTGTTAAAAACTGCTTTCATCCCAAAGAGCTCTGCTTCTCTTTGGGGAGGTAGCACTTCTTGAATTGCCTTTCTGTACACCTTGAGTGCTCAAGAAGATCCTTTCAACTTTTCTCAAAGAGGAAAGTAGCTTTTTCTTCCTTTCTTTCTCAGCAAAAGCTAATGACTACCTTTCATTCCATCTAGGATGCTGGGGCAATGGACCTAGATATTTTTCCTAGTTCCTTGGATCCCTAAATAAAGGAATGTCAGGAATTCATAATCAGAAGAGAGAGAAACTGTCTTATGGAAGTGCATGTCAGATGGGAGGATAAGAGCACCTGGTGAAGTCCATAGTGAGACTAGAAGCGAGCATCCTACCTGACACAGCAGAAGCAGAACAAAGAGGTGCAAGAGGTAAGTGAAAGACCTTTTATCTGGACTGTTCACTTAAAGCTAACAGCAAAAAACATTGACCATGCCTTTTTTTCCTAATTTATTGTAAGACTTTTAGACATGATACTTAAAGAAAAGAAGAAGATACAGCTTTATTTTCATTATTGGCTATTATTTTAGCTATTGTATCTCTATTTGCACAATGGGCTCTTTACAGAGTATGTATCTTTCATAATAATTTTCAGAAAGTTTCATGGTTGTAATAGATTATTGGATGCTTCTTACATCTTTATTGAGTCCTTATTATACAATAATCTCTGAGTCTTTGTGTTCAATTGTAAGGACAAATGCATATTACACTTCATCAACATGGTCGTTAATTAAGTACTAAGGATGTTCAGCAAGAGAATTTTGACAAAACACATATTTTTTACTTAATATTTTTATAGACCTATTCTGATAGTCACTGACAAAAATATTTTTATCAAATGGAAATATTTCTGGAAAAGATGGAACCCCAAAAATAAATTGTGTTTTTTTTTTCCATTAGATTATTTAAAAGAGGCTCTGACTTAAAGAAAACTAATACCAAAAAATAGAAAATATAAAAATATACTCAGCATTTCTCTATATTCTTTATATTTTAAATTGGAAAATTTATTATATAAGACCTTTACATGTTTCTACATGAAGGGAAAAAAAAATCTTCCACATTGCAATGCCTAAGTCCTACACATGCACAGATTAAAAACATTTATTCCACCAATTTTGAGACTGTAGGGAGTAGATATCAACTTCTCTGAAGAGAAATAGTTTTCATTTCTTTAAAATTGATATCCAGGCAGATGCATTTAAAATAAACCCTAGTCTAATGTTTTCAGAAAGTTCTTCAAAAACTCTTTTGTAGAACAGGATGTTTAGGCTGAAGCAGTCCCTACTAACTGCAGAAGGGAACTTAAAAAGAAGTTATCACAGTAAATACATTAGAAAAATAAGCAATCCCAGTAGGTATTAGATCCTTTTAGCATATAGTCTGTTTTTCAGTATTTTAGTATTGCCCTTGGGTCAAAGCTTTTCCTTATCTGTGCTTTAAATCAGTTTTCCTCTTCCTTATCAAAATATTGACTTCCTGTGCTCATCCTTTTATCCCTTAATCCCTTGAAACTGTAACTTTTTAAAAACGATTTTAAATGAAATCTGTTTATTTACTTGGAGAAAAGGTTGATAATGTTTTCAATTAACTCTGGAAAATCTGTACACAATTATTTTGAAGGACCCTATGTTTATAACCCAGTGATTATTTATATGCTTGACTTTCCCAACCCATAAATCTTGTTATCTGATGAATTCATAAAATTGGACTTGTTCATGCTGGTAAATCAATAAGAATTCATTGGCCTACTCTTTAAAAAAAAAAAAAAAAAAAAAAAGTAGCTTGTTTCCAGGGCATAGCTTGCCAAAATTACAGAGTTCTATAGCAGGGAAAACCAAGTCTTTGCTTCAAGTTTGCCTGGCTCTCTGTCCTATTTTATGTGGTTGTAGGGGAGAGGTAGTTCAGAGCAGAAGGGGGAGACAAGGAGGGGCCAGCTGGAGAGATGCCACAGGAGTGTGGTGTTTAAAGATCTCCATGCTCTATAGACAGTTCTAGGAAGGTGGCAGAAAAACCAGATAAATAGAATCCCGATGGCCCGAAGCATTGAGTGGAAGGTCTGACACACTTTTCTCTGGTATACGTCAGAGCTGTGTATTATTCTCAGAAGGATTTCCTTGGGTATTTGAATTCAGAAATCAAAGGTAAATGGTCAAATTTGGAAGTAAAATCCCACATTATGTTTTGATCATACCCTCATTTCCTAAACTGATTATCCCTCAAAATAGTATAACCACCGTTTCCTTAATTAACTCCCCAGTTGACAGATGAGACTTTGATATTCAAATGGATTTATAAAATACAAAAGTACTTTAATTCACTGATAGCAAGATCAAGGTAAATTCTTTTATTTGTTAAATTAAAAATCTAATAGCCCTTTTTTCTAACTGAAGACCTCCTTAAGATAGATAGATGGAACCATTATATTATTTTCTTTATAGAACTTACTTTCTTGAACTTTACTTTCTTGTTTATTGGTGTCTCTCTGCCCTCCTCATTAAAATATGAGACCATGAGAACAGGGATTCCATTCATTTGATAAATATGTGAAAATCTAGAAAAAGAAGGAGGCCATAGGACCAGTGATTGAAGATGGACAAAAACATGGAATGCATGTATTGAGAAGTACTGAGTTTGCAGTCAGTAAAGATATGTATGCAGAGGCTTGATGACTGAGTTTGCAGTCAGTAAAGATATGTATGCAGAGTCAGTAAAGATATGTATGCAGAGGCTTGATGACTACCTAATGGAAATAGTGTAGAGGGTGTTCATTTAATTATTCACTTAATATTTATTGATCAATTAGTAGGTACCAGTTACTGCAAAAGGTTCTTGGGTATATAAAGAGGAAAATATCAGGTGCCTGCCCTCAAGGAATTTACATTCCAGGGATGAGGGAGCTGTGTGAACCAGACCTTACACGTGCAAGTGCCATAGATAAGAGGCAATGTCAATTAAATTGGACTGAAGGAAACTGAATGAGAACCTGATTTAACTCTTCAAAAGAAAAGGAATTTTCCAAATGGATTAGGTGCTAAGGAGGGCTTTCTAAGCCAGACAACAATGTACAGAGAGCATAGCATGTTCTGGGAAGTATATCAAGGTCTATAGCTTTAGTGAAGGATATGCAGAGGTGGAAGTGAGAGATAGATACATGATGAAGGATGAGAGAGGCCAGGAAGTAAGCAAGAGCCAGCCAGAAGCCGGATCAGGAAAGGCCTTGTCTGCTGGTGTAAGGAATTTGAATTTTATCCCATAGGTAGAGAGGAGCAATTGTAGGATCATCAGATTTTCATTCTGGAAAGTTGACCACTTTAGCAGGAAAGAAGTTGTAGGAGGGTGAGATTGCAGGCAGTTTGGAGTTAAGTTACTCTTAGGTCAGAGACAGGCATAATTGGAGCATTGCGAAGCTATAGGGATAGAGAGGAATTTGGGAGTTAGTAAAACCAGAGCTTAGGTTGGCTTCCAACTCTGTAATTCAACAGTTTTTGAAAGTTTTTTAAGAAAAAACAAAACAAAAACTAGGTGTCATCCTTGTTTCTTCTTTTTCCCTCCCAGCCCACATTCAATTCATCATCAAGTCATTTCAGTCTGACCTCAGAAGTTATCCTAAATTTATCACTTCCCTCTATTTTTACTCTCACCATCCTCCTCTAAGACACCACCGTTCTTTGTCTACACTCTGCAAGAGCCTCTTTGCTTTCTCTCTCCTTCCACTCTTGTCTCTCAAAAATCTATTTTCCACATAGCAGCTGGAATGTTATTCCTGAAAAATACATCAGACCATATCACTCCCCTGCTCATAATTTTCCAATGGCCTCACTTCACACTTGGAATTAAGTCCCAGTGTCTTTCCCTGGACTGTAAAACCAAGCCTTTGCTTACTTCTCAGACCTAATCTTTTAATTACTCTACAAACCAGCCTCCCTGGTTTTATTCTGTTTTCTTTGCCTGGAATGTTCTTCCAGGTCTTTTCATGGTTGTATGCATTTTTGTCAATCAGTTCTTTTATATGTACGTGTGTGTGTGTGTATATATATATATATATACACACACACATATATATGTGTATATATAAATATATATTATTTTTTAAAAGAAGATATTTAGATTGCATAAATATTACATAAAAATATAGGGGATTCCCATATGGCCTCCTCCCTATACCTCCCACATTTTCCCACATTAACAACATCCTTCATTAGTGTGGTACATTCATTACAATTGATGAAAACATTTTGGAGTATTACCACTAAGCATGGATTATAGTTTACATTGTGGTTTACCCTCTCCCACACTATTTTGTAGGTTATGGCAAGATATGTAATAGCCTGTATCTGTTGTTGTAATGTCATTCAGGACATTTCCCAAGTCCCGAAAATGCCCCCATAGTTCACCTGTTTTTCTATCTCCTTGCCCTCAGAACCTCTAGTGGCCACTGTCTCCACATCAATGGTATAATTTCTTTCATTTCTAGAATTGCAATGAGTCTATAGTAGAATACCAGTAAGTCTACTTTAGTCCATAGTTCATTCCCTAATCCTGAGGATTCTGGGGTGGTGATGCCCACTCCACTTCTAATTGAGAGGGGGCTTCAATCCCATGGGGCAGATGCATGGGACTTTCTTGCTTGTAGTTGTAGACTCCAGTAACTTGGGTTGGTTGTTGTCCCTCCATCATCATCCATCATCATCTCATTGTTAGTTGTCCTAGGTGAGTCCAATGAACTGGAGAGTAGGTGTTGCAGCTCGATTGAGAATCAGTTCTTAACTTAAAACCATGATTTTAATGGGTTGGATAATAATTAGTATCTAAAATTTTTTTGTGTAGGCATATATTTATATGTATAAATGTTAATTGTCTGTCTGTCCTCACTGCAGTGTAAGCTCAATGAGAGCAAGGACCTTGAATATCTTTTCTACAGCTCTACCCCATCACAGTGCCTGGAACATAGTAGGATCTGAATAAATACTTTTAGAAATAATGAATAAATTAATGAAAAAAAGAATTCTGTCCTGCTAGCTTTAGCTAAAGCTAAAGCTCTTACTCCTGGGAGCAATTAAGGGGAATCCCTCTCCCTTCTTTCTCTTTTACCTTTGTCTTCATGCCTGAAGCTCCTGATTAGAGCTGTGTTCCAGAAGATGCAGGTGGCTTTTCTTTGCAAATGGAAAACTGGCAGTCCTCCCACTGTTCTGTGTCTATAGTGTTTGTGTGGAGTAATGCAAGCCACAGATCTGTTCCATGCCTTCCCAGGTGGGATTGGATAGAAGGAAGGGGGAAAGAGAGAGAGACTTTGCTCCAGAAATACCATGTGGCATGAGTTGATGACCACTGCAATGCCCCGGACTATTGCTTTTCCCTGGACGGTTACATAATCTGTGATTTTTAAAAAACATTTCAGTATGGACATATAATAAAACATGTTGTATAATTTAATAAGAATATACTCTCAAACAGTGTTTGGTTAACATTTGAAGAATTCCAATCAGGAATGCACTTTCTGATGGTCTCTAGGCAAATGATTCCAAGATCCAGATTTAAATCTACATTGGAACGTTCATTAATCAGCAGCAGGGATGAGAGAAATGCTTTTTAATTGGTTAAATGAGTAGGATTCAAGACATGCAGTTGGCTATAAAAAGTATACCTCCGCCTTTTCACAGTAAGAGCAAAGACCTTGAATATCTGCCCTTCCATGAACAATGTATCTAGCTTTTGTCCCACTCACTCTGTAAATGGAGGTATTGGCACATGATTCAGTGAGAAGGCAGGCTTGTTTTGTCATCAGGACATTGGCCTCAGAGTAAACCTTTCATGCAAAGTACCAATCAGAGTGTCCAAAAGGGCAGAGAACCCAGACATTATCCATTTATGGAAAGACTATGTATGACATTTTTGCACTAGTCTCATAAGAAATGCTTGTATGTGTGGCAGAATTTTCTCAGAATTATTTTCAATGCATTAGACTACTAATCATGAGATTGTGGGGGACCAGGTGGGTAAGTTCCACCTGTGTATTGTCAGAAGATAAATACGTTTACTAAAGAGTCTTATCATGGTGAATGGCTAAATTGACTAAAGTTAATTCACAGCAAGTACCAGTCTCTTACACCACCCAGAGACTGATGGCCCATCAGCTTCCAGTAAGGCACCACTGGGCAGGGCAGTTACCATTCAAGAGAGGGCCTAGGAGAAATTGTATATGATACAGATTGTCTTAGTTAGTCACTAATAAACTGAACAATCTGGAAATTTCGTCTGGGAAAACTTGGGGATATTAGTTCAAAATGAACGCATTGCGTATGTATTTCATTGATCCAAGTTTCACTGTCTGTTCCATTTTGTTATATATATAAATCCTCACAGTGACCTGTACTTTATTAGAAGAAATCTCAGCTTTAGAAATATATACTCCAAACTACCCCAAACCTAAGAAAATTCATGTCTGAAAATATAATTTCCTAGCATCAGTAACTTGCTTATGGCAATCTATATTTTCTAATTTGACTTCATTTCCATGATTGTCCTGTTTTCCTGAACCAGCCTTATCTCATTGCAGCATTTTTTTTCCAGTTATCTATTCAAGAAAGCAGTCTTCTATTAATGGCTCAACTTATTTTCTTCAAAGTAGATCCTGAAAAAATTGTGTTTTCTGTAGCCTCGGACTCTGAAAGGCGAGAATTATATCTAGAGATCAGCCATTTAGCAAATTAATATTCTGGTTCTTTAAAGCAAATTGCAGTTAAAATACTAAAATGCGATATGACTTCCAAAGTTTACATATACCTTACCAACATTTTTCAAGAGAGAAAATTTAGCAAAGTGGATAAGAACATGAATTCCAGAGCCACACTGCTTGAGACTGAATCTTGGTTTTAGGATTTGCTAGCTCAATGACCATCAGAAAGTTATTTAACTTCTCTGTGCCTTAGATCCCCTACCTGTAAAATTGTGCTAATAATAGTACCTACTTAATAGGGTTGTTGTAAAATTAAATTCTATAATGCAGGAGAAGTGCTAAGAATACTGGCTGAAATGTGTATGTATTTTTTAAAATGAACTATTATCAATGTTTCCAAGGTCACCCTTAAACATACCTTTAGTAGTAAGGGAGCTCCTTGTAACGGAAAGAATGCCTGGATCCTGCTTGCAGCTTATTTATCAACTAGCTCTGTGACCTTGGAAACATGATTTGACCACTCTGGGCTTCAGTCTTCTTATTTCTAAAAAGGGGGACTGGCCTAGATGATTTCCAAGTTTCCCTATAATGCTAAATGTTATGGTTCTATGATAGTATTCCCCATTTCTGGAGTTTAAAGAAAATCCTCTAAAAGAGAGTCCCCAAATGGAGAGGGCCTGCAGCTGAAGGCAAGATAATCCCATCCACTATATCCATGGAATATAGGCCCTCTCTCACTTGGAGATGGAGTGGACATCACCTTCCAAGTCCACTCAGGAATTGTGGGAGGAGTTGTGGACTAGAGTGGAATTGGTGGTGTTCTGTTGTTGACATACTGTGATTCAAGCAATGGAAGAAATTGTAACAGTGAGGTGGAGCCGGTGGCCACTGGACATTTTTGGGGCAGGGAGAGGAGGGGCAGTTG
>JAQZBX010030072.1:0-26986 GCA_029593785.1 Cabassous unicinctus | reverse complement strand
AAAGAGTTAAAATACAAGCCTGGGTCCCACTGATGCGTTTCTAATTCAGTAAATCTGAGGAATGGCCCAAGAATTTTCATTTCCAACAAATTCCCAGATGATGCTGATGCAGCTAGTCCAGGGGCCACACTTTGTGAACCATTGATATTAAGAGTTCTCAGAGGAAAAAAAATAAAGTAAATTTTAAAAAGAGCAGGGTTAGAGGGGCTAGGAGCACCAAGGGGGTGAGGTGGGGATGAGTTGCAGAAGAAAATAGGGTTGTCGGGAAAAACCTCATTTGAGAAGTTGAGGTTTGAGCAAAAACCTGGAGGAATGAGGGAGTCAGCTAGGTGTGCATTCAGGGCGATCATTCTGACTGAAGAGGAGGGAGCATATTTGCCAGCTGATGGGAGGGATCCAGCACGGAGCTGAGAAACAGATGCAGAAGAGCGGGGAGAGTTGCTGGAGCCGTGTCCTTGCGTAGATGGCGGGGGATGGGATCCAGTGCACATGTGGAGGGACGGTCTTTAGACAGAAGTGTGCAGTGTTCACCAGTAGTACTTTACTCCCCTTGTCTAATCAATCACCAAGACTGGCAGGTTTTATGTTCCGTAAGTCTCTACCTGCTGCGCTCACCTGCACACCCCTTTATCCTACAATCGTTGCCTTTGCTGAGTTCCTCCTCTTCTCTTACTCCACAGCTTCTCTCCTTCAAATATTTCTGCCACAATTGTCAGGGTAATGGATTTACTCCAAACACCAATCTACCAAATTATTCCCCATTTGTAAACTCTGTGTCTACCCGCTCATTGTCTAAAGGTAATTTAAGCTTCTCAACATGGCACTAGTCTGTCTCTGACATGGTCTCTTGTGTACATCTCCAGCCTCAACTCTCACAGACCCTGAGGTGCATTATTTTTCCATTTAAAAAATTTATTAAATTATATCATTCATATATGAACATACATAAACAATAAGTGTATAGTAAAATTTGTGAACTTAAAAAACAAACATGCATCATCATACAGGGCTCCCATATATCACCCCTCCACCAACACCTTGCATTGTTGTGAAACAATTGCTACAAACTATGAAAGAGCATCATCAAAACATTACTACTAACTATAGCCCATATCTCACATTTGGTGTATTTTTCCCCAAACCAACTCGATTATTAACACCCTGTATTAGTATTATATATTTATGTTTTGTGAGAGAATGTTCTCATATTTGTTCTGTTAACCACAGTTCATTTTCTACCACAGGATTCCCTGTGTTATATAGTCCCATGCTTTGTACAGTCCATTTGAAATGTACACTCAGTGGTTCTCATTTTCATCACAGAGTTGTGCTGTCATCATCTCAGTCACTTTTAGTGCGTTTTCATTACTCCAAAAGGAAAAATCCCATACCACCTTGTACCCCCTATTGTTGTTCCTTAGTATTAATAAATCTTTACCATTGCTGCAAAAATATTACAATAATACTGTTAACTATCGTCCATAAGTAACATTAGTTGTAATTTTCCTGTGTATCACCATATTCTTAACACTTTATAAAAGAAGAACATTCTTATATAATAATATTAATCAGAGTCTTCATCCACCACTGAAATCACTGTTATACATTCCCTAGATTATTCTTTAGCTTCCTTTCCCTTGACATTTATATCCACAGATGACCTCTTTCAGCCACAATCACATTTATAAATTATCAGTGTTAGTGATACTCACTATAATGTATTACCATCAACTCTATTCATTTCCACACTTTTACACTAAACGTTATTAAAAATTCTACATACATTAAGCATCAACTTCCATTCTCAACCCACATTTGATCTCCTAGTAACCTATATTTTAGAGTTTACCGCCATGGATATACTCATTGCATTTAGTTCATATTAGTGAGACCATAGAATATTTGTACTTTTGTGTCTGGCTTATTTCACTCAACATAATGTCCTCAAGGTTCATCCATGTTGTCATATGTATCCCCAGTTCATTTCTTCTTACAGTTGAATAACACTCCATTGTATTAATATGTACATACCATATTTTGTTTGTCCATTCATTGGTTGATAGACACTTGGGCTGTTTCCATATTTTAGCAATTATGAATAATGCTGCTATGAACATCAGTGTGCAAATGTCAGTTCACGTTCTTGTTTTCAGTTCTTCGAATATATTCCTAGTAACTGGATTGCTGGATCATATGGCAGTTCTATATTCAGCTTCTTGAAGTACTGCCAAACTGCCTTTCACAGAAGCTGCACCATTCTACATTCCCACCAACAATGAAAGAATGTTCTTATTTCTCCACATCCTTTCTAGCATTTGTAGTTTTCTGTTTTTGTTTTTGTTTTTGTTTTTGTTTTTGAATAATGGCCATTCTATAAGGTGTGAAATGGTATCTCTTTGTAGTTTTGATCTGCATTTCCCTAATAGTGATGTTGAACATTTTTTCATGTGCTTTTTGGCTATTTTTTTTCCTCTTTGAAAAATGTCTATTCAAGTCTTTTGCCCATTTTTTAATTGGGTTGCTTGTCTTTTTATCACTGAGTTGTATGATCTCTTTATATTTAAAGATGAATATCAAACCCTTATCGGATATCTGGTTTCCAAATATTTTCTCCCATTGAGTAGGCAGCCTTTTTACTTTCTTGACAAACTCTTTTGAAGAACAAAAGTGTTTAATTTTGTGGAGGTCCCATTTATCTATTTTTCTTTTGTTGCTTGAGCTTTGGGTGTAAGGTTTAAGAAACTACTGCCTACCACAAGATCTTGAAGATGTTTACCTACACTTTCTTCTAGGAGTTTTTTTATTGTAGCTTTTATATTTCAGTCTTTGATTCATTTTGAATTAATTTTTCTATAAGGTGTGAGGTAGGGGTCTTCCTTCTTTCTTTTGGATATGGATATCCAGTTCTCCCATGACCATTTGTTGAATAGACTATTCTGGCCCAGCTGGAGTGGGTTTGGGGGTCTTGTCAAAAATCATTTGATCGTAGATGTGAGGGTCTATTTTCTGAGTTCTCTATTCAGTTCTATTGGTCAATATGTCTATCTTTATGCCAGTACCTGCTGTTTTTAACCACTGTAGCTAAATAATAAGATTTAAAGTCAGGAAGTGAGAGACCTCCAACTTCATTCTTCTTTTTGAAGACATTTTTGGCTATTTGGGGCCCCTTACCCTTCCAAATAAATTTGATAATTGGCTTTTCCACTTCTTCAAAAAAGGCTGTTGGGGTTTTTATTTGGGATTGCACCTGGTGTCCATTTTTATATTCTAGTAACATTGGATTGCTGGCTGTTCCTTGGTCGTCTCCTGCTCTTCCTCACCTTTGTTCTGAGTATTCTCTTCCTGGAGTTCTCTCTTCTTGGTGCCCTTTTCTCCACTCTTTCTCTAGATGTTGTGTACCGGCCCTTTCAAATTCAGACACTGGTCCCTATAAACACTTCTCTGAACCCCTCCCAGACTAGGTCAATGTCTTTCCTCAGTGGCCCCAAATACCATAGACATACCTCTATCATTGCACTTAAATGCTCTATTGTATATAAGGAAAAGTCTTTTTCCCATTCCAGACTCTATGCTTCCTCAACACCAGGAATATGTGCTGTCCCCTAGCAGAGAGGCTGGCCCACCATTGATTCTTAATGACTGGTTTATGAATGGATGAATGAATGGTGTCCCTTACAACCTAAATAGTTTTTCTTATCTGTTGATGAGTTTTTTGGACTTTTTTTCATAAAATATGCATTTGACTGCAAATAACAGAGTGCAATATTGAAAGTGATTTAAATAATGGGGTTTGTTAATCTCGCATAAGAAGTAGTAAGCAAAGCATTTCCAGTTTGGAGCAGCCAATTAGTGATGTCATCAAAGACCCATTTCTCTCTTTCCATCTTCATTAGGTAAGTAATCTTCCTTCACATTGACAAGTTAGCTGCCTGTTTTAGTTTCTGGGCTGCTCAAGCAAAACCAAGCAATGGGTTGGAGTAGACAATGGGAACTTATTTGTTTACAGTTTTGAGGCTAAAAGAAAGTCCGAATCAAGGCATCATTAAGGCGATGCCTTCTTCCTGAAGACTGGCATTTTGAGGCTGGCTGCCGGCGATGCTTGGTCCTTATCTTGCCACATGGCAAGGCACATAGTGGTCTTTCCTGGTCTCTCCCTTCCCTTCTAGATTCCACTGATGTTTAGCTTCTGGAGACTCCCTCTGTGGCTTTCTCTGGCTTTCAGTTTCATACTTCTTTCAGCGTGTCATAGAACTACTAGCACTACTGAGAAAAAACCAATAGGTCATCTAAGAAGGTTCAGAAAATACAAAGACAAATTGTTTATAAGCCACTTTGTTTACTCCACAAGAAGAGAAAATCAGAAGACAAAGACTTGGGTTCCAGAGTTAAAAGGAATGATTATATGATTTGGGGGAAGTTACAGCTCTTTTTTCTAGCAATAAAATTGTTCAGAGGAATACGAGAAGAATAAATAAAATTATATATGAGAACATTCTAATCTCCTTGTTACTGTAGAATCATAGGAAAGGTCACCTAATTAAATCTCCTTTCAGGGCAAAGGATCCCTTTTACAACATTCCCAACAGAAAGTTAGATGTCTGGGCTTTGCTAAAGTATTACAGAAATCAGAAGTTATGAAGAAATCACTAACATCACAGTTATTTAAGAAAAATAAATAAATGAACAGCACATTGGGTTCAAATGAGTTTCTCGTTGTCTCTTTCCCAAATTGATAGGTAGATAAAAGTTTGTCTCCTTAAACATATTTATTTTTTCTCCCTTAAAATGTTGTTTGCAATGAAGACCCTTGGTAATGGTGTTGATTGACTAAAGGAGGGAGGACCTTTAGTAACAAAAATGAACTTTCATAAATTCATGGTGCAATGCAAAAATTAAGCAAAAAATACTGTTTTCTGAAAGCAGAGCACAGTAAAAAGTAGGGCTTTTATTCAGAAAAAAATATACTGATTGAGCACCTATCAGATGCTTAACACTGTATATATAGTTTTTAAAATAGAAGAAAGGATAATCTATAGCCTAATTTAATCAAACTCTTTCTATGTCTTAAGATTACATAAATTTCCCTTGTAGGATTTTCCTTCCTCACAAAACATTTTAAAATAGCCTAAACGACTGTGTTTTCATCTAAGGATGCACATTTTCTTTACAGCGTTTACTAAAACTACTCTAAGTTCTTAGAAAAAAAATAGTAACTCTTTATTGCTTCTTAAAATGGTTTCAGAGAAATAAACTATTGGAAGTTCCTTTGCTATCTTTTTATTTTCAAATGAAGTACATCCTGTCTGAAGCAGAATTACTAACTAAAAGCAAGAGCTTCGGGGTAACTGAATTAAAAGTAAACTGCATTGGGAAAAAAAAAAGAAGGTAATTTTGCACATACCAGATGACAGACTTTAGTATATTAATAGAAAACCCTCTGCTAGGTGCTGTGGTAAGCCACAGCGGTGCTTTAAAATACCTGTTAAACAGAAAGTTGTGGTTCTTACTAGTGGTCAGCATGTGAGGAATTAGGCATGCTTGGGGTTTCAATAAATCAAATCTTAGAACTGGTGAGTTTAAATCTTAGAATTGGGGAGTTCAGGTATTTCTTTCTACATGGTAATTCAATGTATAGAATTTCATCATTGTATGATAAAAGGAATATACTTTATTAAAACTTTAAAGAAATTTGAAGCTAAGTGATGCTTTTAGGGAAGAAGCAGGGATTGAAATTGAATGGGGTTTGATTCCCTCGGTGCTATTTCCCTAAAAATGAGACAACCAATGAGCCATCACTACCAAGGAGGTCCACAGCCTTTTCCTTGCAGAATGGAGCAGATGCTGTTTGTTTACTTCCTTCCAGGCCTCAGCTTTACACTGACATGTTAAGGGTGAAATCCCTTTCATCAGTAGCTATTAATAACCAACCAGTAACAGAGAACTATTTTTATGGTAACCACTGCAAAGGAAAATAAAGACCTCTGTAGAAGCAAAAGGGGCAGAGCAGAATGGTATCGCCATCTGTTGTTCTCATCAGAAACCTGGGTGGTATCAAGCTTTGCTCCTTCTTCTCCCTCTCTTCCCATACCCAGATATTCACCAATCTGCAAATTATTCCTAGTCAGCATTTCTTGAATTTAGCTACTTCTCTCTTTCCCCACTTTCCTGTTCCATCTCACCTGGAATTGTGTAACATCCTCCACTCTTACCCCATCCAGTCCATTCTCCACGTGACAACACAAGTGATCTTTCTAAAGTGCAAATCTCCCTCCATAAAACTCTTTCATAGTTTTCCATTGTTGTCAGGATAAAGCCCACACTTGTTAATGGGATATATAAGACCTTTCATAATTTAAACTTCTTCCCCTCAACAAGTACTTCCCCAGCCTCACCTCCTTACTCTCTGAATTACTGAAATTGCAATTCCCTGAACAAATGATGTCCCTACTCTGGATCTTTGCACAGTCCCTGCATGATCTGACTTCTGCTGGCCTCCCCAGAATCATTTTGCACCCCTGGCCCCTCTCACTGGAGCATCATTCCACCCTGGTTTTGAATGCAACGAGCATGTTCTTATCTCAGGATTGGTTGTGTTTTCTCTGCCTTAAATGTTTCCCTCAGATCTTCAAATAGCTATTTCCTTCAATTCATCATGGCTCTACTTTAATGTTAACTATCCATCTAGGTGGCCTTTATTAATTGCCCACAATTATATCACTCAACTTTTGCTAGGTTATGCTGCAATTTGAAAGGATCTCAGTGACTTAGAACAAAAAGATTTATTTCACAACCGCATTACAAGTCAATTACAGGTGGGCTGCCACTCTGCTCAAAGACTGTTCCACATGTTTTCTTCATTCTGGGATGCAAGTTGAAGAAGCAGTTATGAACCTTAAAGCTTTTGCTCAGAATTTGCATACTTCACTTTTGCTTACATTTCTTTGGCCAAAGAAAGTCATATGTTTAGGCCTGATGTCAGTGGGGCAAGGAGGTAACACTGTACCCACAGGAAGGACCTGCAAGTCACATGGCAATGGGCAGGGATGTGTAATCCTCTTACCAGAAGGGGGAAACACACCATTGGAAAAATAGCCAACTGCCAACCATATCTTAGTTCCACTTCCTTGCTTTATTTTTCCATGCCACTTATCACCATCTGAAATTACATTTTTGTTTATTTACCCACTTGATTATGATCCATCTTCCCCCACTAGTAGGCAAGATACAGTAGAAGAGGGACTTTGTGCAACTAGTGAGTTCACTGCTACATCCTCACAACCTGGAACAGTACTTGGCATATCATAGGCTTGGTGTTGTTGAAAAAAAAAAAAGAATAAATTCTCTCTTCCTAGAATAGCTTCTCCAATCATTGTTTTTTGTTTGTTTGTTAGTTTTAGGAGGTACTGGGCATCGAACGACTGAGCTATACCTGCTCCCCCCCTTTCTTTGCCTGATCCACTCTATGCTAAAAATAACATCTTATAGCACTTAGCACCCTGCACTTTTTGCAATTTTTCACCCTGTGCTGTTGGCAATTTAATCTTTGCAATTAGAATGCAAGTTTTAAAGACTGTGTCTTATTCATCTAATTATCCGAAAGCCTAGCATAAAGCCTGGTACACAGTAGTTTCTCAACAAAGATTTATGGAATGAATGAATGAATAAATGAATGAATGAAAGCAGAAACTTGCAGACTTTTGCTTCATTCATTATATACTTGATCCCTCCTCACCCTCTCTCATCACCGTTAATGTCACTGGTACCTAATTGAACAGAGTACTGATGCCACTATTGGAGCCTACTTGCCTTGCCAACTCTCAACTACCCTATTTCTTTCTAACTTTTAATTTGAAATAATTTCAAACTTACAGAAAAGTTGCAAGAATAGTATAAAGAATTGACATATATCCTGCACCAAATTCACCAGTTTTTTTAAAAACATTTTGCCACATTCATTCCTTATCTCCTATTTTCTCTCTCCCTCTTCTCCTTCCTCCCTTCCTCCCTTCCTCCCCATTTGAGAATAGATTATATTTACCTTGCTTCTGTATACCTTAATACTTCAATGCTTATTTCCTAAGAACGAGGGTATTCTCTTATAGAACCATAAGTACAATTATAAAATTTAGGAAATGTACTGCTGTTATGATACATCAATCTAATCTACTGTCTATATTCCAATTTCATCATTATTTTTACAATACAAAATCCATTCCAGGATCATATGTTATATTTATTTGTCATGCCTTTTCAGTCTTCTTTAATCTAGAACACAGCCTTAGCCTTTCTTCTCTCGTGGTATTAATATTTTTGAAAAATTTAGGATAGTTATTATTTAGAATGACCCTCAATCTGTTTTTTCAATTTGTTTATCATGATTAGATAAATGTTATCCATTTTTGGCTGGAATACTATAAAAGTGATATTGTGTCCTTCTCAGGGTATCACATCCAGCCAGAGACACTTGATGTCTGTTTGCTCCTTATTGATGACATTAGTTTTGATCACTTAAGGTGTCCATTTTCCCTACTATTTAGTTTCTCTTTTGCCCTTTGTAATTAACAAATAGTTTGTGGGAAGATACTTGAAAACTATGAAAATATCTCCATCCCTCACCAAATATTGGATTGTGTGCCCCAATTTAGATATGTTCTTAATCTTAATCTGTGTTCCTGTGGGTGTGAACCCTTTCTAAATAGGATCTCTTGAAGATGTTATTTTAGTTAAGGTGTGGCCCAACTGAATGATGGTGAACCTTAATTCGGATTACTGGAGTCCTTTACAAACAGAAGACGTTTAGACATAGTCAGAGAAAGCTACAAGGAGTCAATAGTCAACAGAACCTAGAAGAGAAAGGAGAGAACATTGCATGTGATATAAGGCAGGGATACAAGCCAAAAGGATTGCTGGCCGCCAGCACCAAAATATTACAGACCTTGGGGAGAAAGCACTGCCTTGCTGATGCCTCAATATTGGACTTCTCTTAGTCTCAAAACAATGAGCCAATAAATTCCCCATTATTTATGCCAACCCATTGTGTGGTATTGTTATAGAAGCCTGGAAAACGATGTCAGCATTCACTGATGATTCTTGTCTGATCTAATTTTTACAAATGGTAAAATGGTGGTTTTCTAACTCATTCTACATTTATTAATCATGATTCTACTGAAAAGAAGATCTTATTAATATATTAAGATATAGATATGTATCTATATCTATCATCATCTATCTATTGTCAGAATGGACTCATGGGCTATAATATATTACTGTTCTTACTTATTTTGATGATGAAATTGTCCTGGATTTCGACAGTGAGAGTCCCTTCAAGTGTCATTTTGATATATTCTCATAATTTTCATTGATGAATTTGTTTTGATGATTTAAGAAATCAATAATTTGATTAAAATAATTTTAATAACCAACATATTACTGAACTTCCTAATTTTTTCTTGCCTTCCATTGCCATTTCATTGACCAGTAGGATAATTCTTTCCCAAGTGTACATTGAGGACAGTACAGAACAAGAAGCCTCATTGAAATGTTGTATCACCTCACTCACCAATTAAGTAACTTTCTTACACATCAACCCCAGCCTGTATGATGCCATTTCCTGCTTCATCTGAATTATTATGTATCACATATATTTAGGATTGTTTTAAAATCATGTAAAGTGCAAGTGTAAAATTTTAAAAATGCCATGGTTTACTTTCTAACTCCAATGGATGAATCAAAATTATATGAGTTATTCATATTCCATGATAAAATTATTTTAATCAAGTTACCTGCCTAGCTCCTGAAGTGAAATGGAATGGATTTTAGGGAGAGAGAGATATAATTTTTAATTAAAGGATATTTTGGGAGAAAGACATCTACCTCTCCTGTGACTGTAGGGTTTAGGTATTTAGAAGGTCACACAGAGACATAAAGGGCTTGGAAAAGGAGCAGGACTTCAAGAGATAAAAGCCCTCAACAAACTTCATTCACCTTGCATTTTTACTACTGTTTTGATATCTCAGGTGCCAACTCTGTATACTCAAAGGTGAGTCTACTGATGCAGGCAAGCTAAATTTTGGTTATGCTGTAAGAAGTATAATATACATTATACTCCAACATGTTACATGCAGCAGCTGTGTGGTGAACTGAAATGAGGAAGAGCATGTGCTTTAAGCATGTTTTGAAATAGAGATTCAAAAGTTTGAATTTCTAAAAAACAATAGTGGAAAACTGGCATATGGACCACTGAAAACCAAACAATATAGTGACTCTTTTTAAGCAGCTTTGGGAAAACTAAGAGGCTAAGACAGAGTCTAGATGGGTCCCTCAGGAAGTGGTAGTAGTTGCAAAACAGTTCCAAATGATGAATAAGTTATACTCACTATAATGAAGAGCTCATGGTCCCAGTGGAGGAAGAAGAAATGTGGTTAACCAACTAGTCTATCTGAACAGTAATAGCCACTGTTTCTTGGGCTCCGACTCTGTGTCTTGTTCCCCTACATTATCTCCAGAACTGTATTTCTAACCGTATGCTGTATCTCCCTAATTTGACCTTTCAAAAGCCCAAATCTAATCATGTTACTTCTTCTGTTTAAGACCCTACAGCGATTCTCCATTGTTCAGTGAATATTTGTTGAATGAATTATCTAATCTTCAGAATAACTTTGGGTTGGACATTATTATTCCATTTTTCATATAAAGGCACTAATTGTTCTGTTTGGGACGATTGAAAAGTTTTGATGATTGATGGTGATGATGGTAACACAACTTTGGGAAAAGAATTAACACCAGTGAATTGTATATTTGAAAGTGATTAAAAAGGGAAATTTTAGATTGTATATGCCACCAGAATAAAATTTTTTAAAAACTCTAGAACCGTATAACACAAACAGTGAATCCAAATGTAAACCATGGACTACAGCTAATAGCATAATTATAATACTGTTTCATCAATTGTAACAAAAGTACCATACTAATGTGAAGTGTTAATAATAGGGAGAATTGCATGTGGGAGTGGTGGTATATTGGAATTCTGTACTTTGTGCATAATTTTTCTGTAAACCTGCAACTGTTGTAAAGCAAAAAGAGCTTGAAGAACTTTACCTCACAGTCAAAAGGCCAGGTATGTCTGACTCCTGAAGCTATACTACTTCTATATCACACTGACTATTCTTTTTATTAGAAGATAAGCTTTTCATGTAGATAGTAAAGAAAGACTGCCAGTTGCATAATGGGTTTCTGACAGTCACACACAAGTAAACAATCTCTGGTTCCAATAACTTTAGTATTTGTTTTAAGAATTACCTTGCATTTCAGTAGAATTGTGATTAACCAGAATCTTCAATTAAGCAGAATTTGTTTTAAGAGCTTGAAGGAGAGAAACAGTCTAAACTGTTAACTATGGCCATATTTCCAAAAATAAGCTGATGTGACAGGTTGAGTTAGGTACTTGAGAAAAAACATGTTCTTAATTTTAATCCGTTCCTGTGGGTGTGCACCCATTGCAAAAGGAACTTGTAAAATGTTATTTTTAGTTAAGATGTGGCCAACTGAATGAGGATGGGTCTTGATCCTATTGCTGGAGGCCTTATAGAAAACAGCCATGGAGAGGATCAAGAAGGTGGAATTCAATGGAATTTAGAAGAAAAAGGAGAGGACATCACCATGTGATGGAAAAACCAAGGAACCCCAGGATTACCAGACAGCCAGAGCTCTACCAACCAGGGAGGAAGCAAGCCTTCTAGCCTCTGATACTATGACCCAATAAATTCCCATTGTTAAGCCAACCTATTGTGTTGTTTTTGTCATAGCAGTTAGGAAACTATGACAGACAGCTAATATCAGGAGTTTTTAAGAGAAATTTCCAAAGTGTAACTTGGAATCTCTACATATTGCATCCCATCATCTATACTGTCTTCTATAGCATGTATAATAATCATTGATTAGAACTCATGCCCAGAACAGTGCCAGGCATATAATAGATGCTCAGTAAATATTTGTCAACTATGGATTTGACAATGGATTAATTGAATGGGAAAAGTAAAACCCTCAGTGTGATGGCTTGGTGTTGAATGGACCCAGGAGATCATGTCTTTAGAGCTAATCCATTCTTGTTGATAGGAACCTATGGTAAATAGGATCTTTTGATTAGATTATTTTAGTAGGGTGTGATCCAAAGTGGTTCTTAATCTTCTTACTGGAGTCCTTTATAAACTGGATGAATGCAGAGAAAGACACAGAAAGAAACCGACAGAAGCTGAGAAAAAGCCACGGAGCCAGAAGCTGTGGGCCACAGAGTCCAGAGGAGAAGGCAGAGACTGGCAGAAGCTACCATGTGTCTTGCCATGCGACAGAGGAGTCCAGGATCACTGGTCTTCTGGGAGAAAGCATTGCCTGATGATACCTTGATTCGGACACTTTTCGTAGCCTCAGAACTGTAAGCTTGCAAGCCAATAAACTCCCATTGTAAAAGCTAACCTATTTCTGGTACATTGCTTTCAGCAGCTTTTGGCAAATAAAACACTTCTAAGATTCAGAATCATTTACTTATGATAGTCATATTCTTGATACTAAGGCAAGACAGTAAACTAATGTATTTTAGCTAAGCTTTTCAGTTACAGGGGTCAAAACAAAAAATAATTTTCTTATCCTCAGTAAACTAGAAAAGTCACTCAATCAGAACAACTTATTCCCCAAATATACTGTTAAAATAAGCATGTGGATCTAGTTTTTAAAGTTTCTACTAAGCTTAACATATACATGTGTATTTATATTTGTTTCAGTTATGAATTTAGCCATATTGAAGAAGATTGACATAACTGAAATGAAAGTTTTGGATTTAATTGTAGATTTTAAATATCAGTTACCCTTTCTATGATAATATTTCAGATTCTCTCTTGGTCATCTTTTCCGTACCTCCACAGTTATATACAGTTATATACTGTGGAGTTAAATGAAAGATGATAATTTTATCCAAATATTACTGAGAATCAAATTTGTCATATCAAAACAAAAGTAGAATATCCTGATTTTCTAGGTGAAATGTGCAATAGCTATTTGAATAGCTAGGGAAAAAGTATAGCTTGAATTGCATGTATCATAGACTATATTTCTATATCTTTATTTTCATAATGAAAAAAATTCCATATGATTTTAATATTTTAGAACATAAAGCTTCCAATATGAAGAATTTTTTTTTTTTTAAGATTTATTTATTTACTTTATCCATTTTAAACGCCCCCTTCCCTGTTTTGCTGTTTTGTGTCCATTCGCTGGGCAATTCTCTGTGTCTGTTTCCTGCCATCTCTTCTCATCCTCCTCCTCCAGTCTTCACCAGGATTCGATCCTGGAGACTTCCGATGTAGGAGAGAGGTGTTCTGCCACCAGCGCCACCTCGGTTCCTGGTTTTTGGAGCATCTCGTCTTTGTCTCTCCCCTGCGTCTGTCTCCCGTTACGTCATCACCTTGCTGCATGGCTCCCGGGGCCTGGCGGCTCACCGGCACACAGAACCTGGCAGCCCATGCGCCTTCTATATATATATACATATTTTTTTTATTTTACCAGGAGGTCCCGGGGATCAAACCCAGGTCCCTCTATATGGCAGACAGACACCCAACCATTTGAGCCCGCCCCCCCCGCCAATATGAAGAATTTAAAGATGTACAATTTTAAGAAATTAAACCTCATCTCTTCCCTCCTCCCTTTTTAAAAAAATCAGATCTGTGTTTGTATTATTTATTTTGATGTTAGATACTCTTTTAGTTCATGCTGTAAAAATAGGACCAGAAAATAGAAGGGAAAAACAAAGCTTGGGTTCCCAATGAATGAAGTTATGATTTGGTTATCATACATTGACAGCTTGTGCCATTACTGGTTATATACTCCCTGTTTATGAATGTAGGGCTAATATCTCCCTGCTTCTAATTGAATCTATGTGAAATTTATGGGTATCACCAATATTAAAGTTTCTGATAGAAATTAATTCCATCCTCAGGCCTAGATGAAATTATTTTAGGAGTAAGAGTTTGGATACATTTAGTTAAAATTTGTTTTCAACCATGGCATATAATTGGCAAATTTGGAATATCCAGGAGTATGGATGATAATTAGGTCAATATTAAATTCTAAAGGCTGTAGATTTTCAGAACCCCATTTTGACAAGACTCGGGCTTCTGGGGAATCTGATTACAACTGTTCTGGACATCAGCTTTGGCTGGGGAAACACAGTGCCACCTTCCCTTCTGTTTGGGAGCCTTCTCTTCTCTGATTTTTGAATCCATGTAGAGCAGCCACAGATAGCCTGGCTTAGAAGCACATCTTCACAACAGCTTTTATAAGAAGAGGAAGTGCTGCTTGCATTGTATATTTATGCAAATTAGCTTTTCTCTTTGTGCAGGGCGGACCTACTTACAGAGAAATCCATCTAATGTTGTTTTTCTCGCCGGGTCCCTGAAGGTCGGGCTTCCTTCCTTCAGAAAAGGCGGGTGGGTTCTCTCCAAACCCACTCTATTTTCCTGCCCTAGTTTTGCACTCCTAGTGAGGTATGCAATAGATCAAATTCATTCTCTCTGATGACACTTTCAGCTTGCCTTCCCAGGCATCTGACTTCAAGGTATTTTTTGTAGTCTTCAAATGAATTGTGCACAAAATTTCAACAGCTGCCTGTAGTAGATAACAGCCCAGCACCAGACCCTAGAGCAATGCGGTCAGTCCTTCCCTTCCTAAGCTGCTTTCTACTCCTTTGAGGTTCCCCTGAATTCTCAACTGCCAGCGTTCAAGGAAATCTGATCATGTTATGAGTCTAGCAGGAGGGGAAAGCAGGTTTAAAATTCAAAGTACTCATTTAATCATTTATGATAAAAAAAAAATATATCTAAAACTCTGTTTTAAAGGGTAAAGGGGGAAAGAGGTAGGAAATCCCTTCAACATTTTTATCTTGAAAAAGCTAAATCATACTTATGTCACCTCCATATTGACAAAGTAATAATAATGCAGGAGAAGAACTGGGTGGACATTTTTTCATCAGATTACTAATGTTCCCAGCATCAAATACCAGAGCACTGGTCACAACCTACTTGATTTTACACTCACTACTGCATACTTACATGACTTTCACACACTTTGCTACTCCTTCTCAGGAGGTTTAGTGGTTATTGTGGATCATGAACCACACCCTTTTGATCAGATAAAACTAAAATATGATGATGAAGGGGGAAAAAACCCTTATATTTGTAAATCAGTGCCTATAAACATTTATAAGACTTCAAATATTTAAAATGTAAATGAAAAATTTTTAGTGGTTTTTTAAATAAGTTTGTAACGATACTATTGCTTATCAAGTTGTCTTTGATTAAGCTAAAACCTTCTGAAGCATCTAAGTTAATAGAAGACAATTGATTTTTGTTATACCTGCATTTGAAACATCATGAGCTTCAGGTAAATTACTCTGTCAGTTATTTTGCATAGCCTAATAAGACCGCTTGTGCAGTGAACAATATACACGAACATTTTTGGTGGTCCAGTAAGTCCCCTACACCTTTTTGATACCCTTAAATTCTGAAGCTACCACTGGCACCAGTTCTTTTGATTCTATCTCTAAAAATCTCTGGAACTCCTCTTTTCAGTCCTCATCACCAATGCCACATACCAAGTCCTTACAACTGCTCTCTTACACTCTTTTTTTTTTTTAAGATTTACTTATATATTTATTTATCCCCCCCTTGCTTCTTGTGCTTGCTGTGTCCATTCGCTGTGTGTTTTCTCCGTGTCTGCTTATCTCCCCCTTGCTGTGCGGTCCCGCTGCATCAGCCCACCGCACCGCGCGGGCTGGCCTGCCCTCACAAGGAGGCCCCTTCCCGGGGCCTCCCATATGGTAAACGGGAGCTCTATCGATTGAGCCACACCCACTTCCCTCCCTTACACTCTTCTGAGAAAGCTTCTAACTGATCTGACTGCCTCCTGTCCACTGTCTGTGTTGCCGCTGATAGAGTTATCTTTTCAGAGGCAGCACTGATGATTTCACTCCTCTGCTTAGAAACCTTTGATGGCTCGTAGCTCACCAGAATGGGATATATATTTGTCAAGATATTGCTCACTACAGCCTCCAAGTTCCCTTAGTAGGGGAGAGCAGTGAAACCCCCATCTCAATCCTTTAACCGCAAGCAGATGCTTTAGGTACCCCAATGTACTAATTCAATATTATCATTTTTCATTCGTGCCACTAGATAAAGGGTTTGGAAGCACTACTTTAAATCAAGGTAGTGCTGAGACCTGAGAACCCCTGAAAGAGCAACGTATGGGCCTTAGGGTATTTGCCATCCTCCATAAATTTCTGAGGAGTAGGTCCATAGAAACTATCTATTGTTAAAGAAGACTATGACATTTAAAAAAGGTTAAAAACTGCTACTCTATAACATTCATTGACCTTCACTATCTGTTCTATATTATCTTTACAGCTCAGCAACAACCATTCTTTCCCATGTCCCTTACGTTCTGGCCACAGCAAGCTACTTGGTCAAGGTTCTTCCAGCCCCATCCTTTTGCATCCTACTTATTACCTTATGCTTCAGCAATAACGAATTGTTTGTATTTCTCTGAAATGCACTTTCAAGGTTCAGCACTCTGTCATACACTGTCATCAGCCTGGAATGCCCTTACGACTTGCCTGGTGAACTCCTCTACCCCCATCAAGACCCAACTTAAGTCATACTCATAAATCTCACCTAAAATTTCCTAGAAGAATTATTACTTTTATGGTACCATCTTTCTTTACATTAATATTGGCATTATTGAATTCATTTTACTTTATTCTAATGAGCTCAATATATTTTTTCTCCCCACTAGACTTTATGCTACTTGAAAGTAGGACCCTAATGTATTTAGCTTTATATACTGAGCATGTTGCTTTTAGTTGGTGCTTAATATATATTTGTTGGATGGCTATTCTTCTATCCTCTTCTTCACCTGGGAAACTGATTTAATCCTTGAAGACCTGGTTAAAATGTTACAATGAACAACTTCCTGACTTCCCCAGATCAGGGAGAACTCTCTCTTCTATGATACACACTACTTCTTATATCACATTCTCTTACCCTTCTTGGGTCTAAGAATTGAGTGCCTTAAATTTGTAGGCTCAGCCCTGCACAGTTCCTTGGCTGAATCCTAACTAAGAAAGCAATGCAGGAGTAGTTCAGACCAACAGCTCCTATAAATATGACAGTGCCCTGATATCTTTACTTGCCAGCCCCTCTTCCTGAATCATTTCCTGCACATCCACTTATCTGGGAAGCCTGTTCTAAGTGAGACAATCTCACAGGAATCATAACAATATACCTTTATGTCTCCTACTATTCCCATCCCACCCAGATATTGCATTTTGAAATGTTTGCCACTCTGTTGAGAAAGGCTGACCTTATAGCCAGATTAAAAATATATATGTATATATTTGCCTGACCAGTGTCAGCCTGGTCTGCCTTCTGCTAGGTCTCTTTCTGGAAAAGCCTGAAGCTAAGGGTCTAATGATGATGTTTAATAACCATTTACTTATGTAGGATGCCCTTCAATAGACTGTGAGTTCCTTAATGCTTAACACAATGGCTTCACCAGAGTGGGCACTCAACATGAATTAATGGACCAATGAACATCTAGTTTAGAATTACATATATGTGTATATAATATTATCTATAAAAATTAACTAGGCATGTTAAACTTCATTAGTTTGTTGCTGTTGCGATTGTGTACATTGGGGTGGTAAATGCACATGCCTTCTGGAATCAGGCAGGTAACCTAATGAGAGAAGTCAGTAGGCTATAATACCATAACAGTGAACACACCCTGTCTACAGGGAGCAGCTACTTCTTGGCTCCAGCCATTTCTTGTCACGTAAGACCATGGCCCAGGGTCTCCAGATCTGCTACTTTTTCAAGAGAAGCTAGACAACCAGATATTTATGTGGACTTTTTGATACTGTGGCAAGAAGAAACATGGCTTATGCTCACTGTGGTATGTGCAGGATAAAACAGCTTATCATGAACTCAGGCCAGATATTAGCAAAGGTGGAAAATAGAGCACAGTTTTGACTTTCAGTGCTAGTTGAGTGTCAGTATATTGAAAGAACGGGTGACAGCAGATGTTCCAGGTATAGGAGTTACGATGGAAACCAGTCAGATTCTTTTGGTTCTTGGCCTTTGCTTTCTTCAGCCGATCATGTGCCATTTCCAGAATAAGAAGATCCAGGAAGCAAGAAACTGGTGGAGTCAGTAGTCTGGGATAGATAATTTGGGTCATGTTGATTGAACAATAACTGTGATCTAATGAGATTATTAGGATAACTGATCCCTTCACTGTCTTCTGCCAATGGTTTATAAAAAGAAAAGCCCAATAGGGGCTCATTAAATATTTGTTGACAGCATGGATAAATGAATGAGCTAACTTGTGGCTTTATACTTAAGGTAAGGAAATTTTAGAAAAATTTCGGTGTCTTCTTAGTGCAAGTGTTCTTTAAGTCAGTATCATGAAGATATTGAATAAATATATGGTAACTAGAGGTTTAATTTTAATTTTACTTCAGAGCACTTTTCTTCTCAGTGCATCACTTTGTATCAACTGGAGTTAAAAGTGAATTATTCTTGTGCTCGCTTCGGCAGCACATATACTAAAATTGGAACGATACAGAGAAGATTAGCATGGCCCCTACACAAGGATGACATGCAAATTCGTGAAGCGGTCCATATTAAAAAAAAAAAAAAGTGAATTATTCTTACTGGTGATCTGCATTTCTGGTTTACATGATATTTTTGTTCAGGCTGCTTTGTGCTTTTACCCCATGTGGCACTTTGAAATTATTTATGAATTCCAAAAGGAGACATTATGTTTGTAAACTGCTCTGTTCCTCTGGGCATGATCCCCTTTGATTGTATTAGATTCAGCTGGGGTGTCTTTGATTAAATTATGTTAAGATTGGGGCTTTGATTCGACCACATCATTAAGACAACTCAGGGTTGAGCTCCTGCTCCCTTGGTGGGCTATATAAACAGACATTCGATCAAGGAGAACACAGAAGCAGATACACGAGAAAAGTGAGAGAGCTCCATAGACACGGGAGAGGACTTTGATCCTGCAGCTCCGGGGAGAGATGAGCCATTTGCCTGATAGTTTGCAGTTGAAGAGAATGGAGCAGCTGAGCAGCTAAGGAAAGAGACACCAGGCATCTTGCTTCAACACTTGGCAATTGACTTTGGGTGAGAAATCAACCTTGAGTTGGACTCTTTAGGGCCTTTTAACTGTAAGCTTTTACCCCCAAATAAATTCCCTTTATAAAAACCAGCAAATTTCTGGTATTTTGCATCAGCACCTCTTGGGCTGACTAATATACCCCACTTCTTCCCAAATCAATTGTTCTACTCTCTATGTATATGTACATAGACAAAGGTATGTGTGTGCACATGTGTGTGCACGTGTGAAAAGGCACTAAATGGGTAACTCAAATATTGAAATAGGTAGCGTGAGTTAATATTGATAGTCCACCCTTGGCAATCTAATAGCTTGCTTTTAGAAAGTCTTTTTGCTCCAAGGATACTTCTAGTTCTAGCTGCTTTTAAATATTGTTGTCAGTGTGGCATGGATACTGTAAATTGGGATTTGTTCATCAGAGGAAAAGTAATGCTTCTAACTTTTAGAAGAATAAGAGGGAAAAAAAGCATGATATCCATCCCTCTTTTCCAATCCCACTGCTATCACTCCACTTTAAGTCCCATATAACTTCATGTCCTGATTATAATATTAGTTTCCTTTTACTACATTAACTCGTCTCTCATCAATGTATATGCACTGCTCTACCAGACTGATTTTTAAAATATCGCTCATTCTTAGTAGATGACATTACTTCCTATTTCACAAAGGCTATCAGGCATGAATGCTCTTAACTTCCTGCCCTTCCTCCCATTTCTACAAACATATCTGCATCAGTTGTAGCCTTGCCTCCTTCCTTTCCGAGGAAGAGGGTTCACACCCCTGCTTCGTATCCAGCCACCTGTGCTCTGGATCTCATTCCCTCCCACATCGTCAAGGACCAGATGCTTCAGCTGTCTCCTTTCTTTCCTGTGTCTTTGGCCTCTTCCTCTGCTTTAGTGCCTTCCCTTTAGCCTACAAACAAGCTCAAGTCATTCCCATCTTAAAAGACAAAAAGTGTAAGCCCCAAGCTACTATCCTGAATTTCTTCTTCCACTTGCTCCCAAGATCCTAAAAGACTGTTCAATCTTTGCTTTCTTCACCTTCTTCCCTGCCCTACTGGCTCCTGCACCTATCTCTGTACTGAAGTTTTGCTGCAAATGTTACCTTTGACATTAGGTGCCAAAATCACTAGGCAGTTTTCATTGTTTATTTATCCAAACTGCCTGCAGCAATTTTTATTTTTATTTTTATTTTTAAAGAAGCTTTAGATTACATAAATATTATGTCATAAATATAGGGGATTCCCATATACCTCACCCCCTCACCCTCCCACACTTTCCCACATTAACAACATCTTTCATTAATGTGATATATTTGTTATAGTTGATGAACACATATGGAAGCAATGCTACTAAACATGGACTATAGTTTACATTATAGGTTACTCTTTGCCCCCCCCCCCGCACAATTTTATAGGTTTTGACAAAATGTATAACACATGTATCCTGTCAATGCAATTCCATGCAGGACAATTCCAATGTCCCCCAAATACCCCCATGTTACACCTATTCTTCCTTCTCTCTCCCCTCAGAACCTCTGGTGGCCACTGCCTTTATATCAATAATACACAAGTTCTTCCATTGCTAGAATAATAATAAGTCTACTTTAGTCCATTGTTGCATTCCCCCCTTATGCTTGTTCATTCCTCAATCTTGAGGATTTTGGGATGGTGATGCCCACTCTGTTTCTGATTGAGAGAGGGCTTAGATCCCATGGGGCAGATGGATAGAACTATATTGCTTGCAGTTGTAGATATTCTGTTTTTTGGGGATGAGCATTGTCCATCATCATCCTTTTGTTAGTTGTCCTGGGTGAGTCCAATGAACTGGAGAGTATGTATTGCAACTCTGCTGAGATTCAGGGCTCAACCGGAATATGAACAGATCAAAGATTGAAGTCTCTGGTACATATATTTAAAGGGTATAGTGCTAATTATAGGTTCAAATAAAAGGGGCAGAAGAAAGAGCCATGTGTAGGGAAATTATAAATGAGTCTAACTCTGTTACATTGGAGAGCATAAATTCCAAAGTAAGGCCCACTGACAGGGTGCCGAATTCCTGAGCTCTGTCTGCCTTGCTTATAGTGTTTAGATGTCTCTAGAGCCCACATGAGCCCCACTGTTTGAGGCACTGCGTACTGTGGCAGTCATTGAGATCCTGCTGAGACATGTATAAGCGTAACCTCTGGACTGGCCTCCTGACTCACTTTGAAGTCTCTTAGCCATAAAACCTTGTTTGTATTTAATATTTTCCCCTTTTGGTCAAGATCTTTTTCCAGATGCAGCACTAGTCAGTGCCTGCAACTTTTGACACTATTGACTAGAATCTTTTCCCCCTGGTTTCCCTGGGACCATTTTTCCTAACTTTGTAATCATTCCTTCTCACTTTCTTATATCCATCCTTAGCTACAGGTAAAGCCCACCGAGCTGTGCTTTGCAGTTCCTTCTCAGCCTACATATAGAAGATGTCTCTAGACCATGCCATCACCACATGCTGATGACTCCAAAATCCCTCCCTCTCCATCAGCTTTCTCCTGTTTACTAGACTCAGTTGCATACAGGACATGTCTGCTTGGATGTACAGCATAACTTATCACTGTTCCCTTTCTCCAGAGCTGCTTCCTCCTCCTATTTTCCATATCTGAGTAAATGGTACCACCATCTATCAATTGCCCATGCCAGAAGCATGGAAAAGAGTCTGTGTTCTTCACTCTTCTATATACCTAATTCAATTTGGCAGGAAATCCTGTGCATTTTACTAAAGACTCTTTAAGCCTATTTCCCTTATTCATCTATCCTGCTACAGGCCTAGTTTTGACTCCCATTACTGTTTACCTGCACTATTGCAGTAGCTTCCTAACAATCTTCCTCCTTTCACCTCTCTCCTGCAGTTCTATTCACTCTGGTGAAGGAAGAACCTTTCTAAAATGTGAATCTGATCTTCTCACTCCCCTGCTCACAAGTCCTCAATGCATCTTTATCATCTGTAGAAGTGATTGTCAAAGTTCAGACATCTCCGTGCCAGTTTTATGACTTCTGCTACATGTACTTGCCATCCATGCTATTTTCAATCAACTTCCCTTTTTTGGCTTAAATGCCAAAAAAGTGTACTCACATTGAATAGAGTTCTTTCAGTCTTCATTCATTCATTGAACAACTCTTATTGAACACATATAATGAATAAGGCTCTATTTGAGAATATGTGGAAAATAAATAAACAAAAAAAACACATCCGATCGTGATAGGTGCTATGCAGAGAATTAAAATAGGGTGATGTAATGGAGAAGCCCCTTTCAACTGAGTGATCAGGGAAAGCCTTTTGCAGGAGGCATATTCAAGCTGAGCTCCAAATGATGAGGAGTGCTTCATAATTGAGGGACAAATATTCTAGAAATCTTTTGGATATCTAGGTAGAGATATCCCATAAGAAGTCTACCACTTCTTATGGGAAGTGGGTCTACCACTCAAACTAACAAGTGATAGGTCTTCAAGATATACCACCACCAAAGTAGAATTTTTTCTTGACTATCCAGAAAAAGAGAATAGTAAAGGAAGTAACTTAACATGTGAGTAAAAAGGATTTAATTACATGTCCATGAACCATGTAAAATTATCTAATGGGCCATTTGGGGAAATAATGACCTATATGAAAAAAATCTAAACTTTCTAGGGTGGCATTTGTTGAGTTGTGTCTCCAGTGCTTCATCCTCTATGATTTTTGCCATTTCATCTCATTTTACTCCTTGCTTATGATTCAGAAATATTAGAAAGTTTTGGTGTCCCCTGCCTACCAGCCTTGCTTGCACTGTGTTCTTTTCCCATTGTGTTCTCTCTGATTGAATTGTCTCCCTGGCTGGGTAAATAATTTCTCTATAGAATCTCAGTTCCAATTCTCTTCTGAGAAGTTTTCCTTGACTTCCCTCCAGATGGATTTAGTGGTTACACAACCATATAATATAGCTATTGTTCATCTTTTATAACTGAAGAAACTTGAGAACAAAGAGGTTAAATTGCTTGCCCAATAGCACATAAGTGATAAACGGCAAAACCAAGTTTTGGATATAGGGCTTTCTGACTTCAAGCCTGTGCCCATTCTACTAATTCAACACATCTGAACCAAGGCACTTCTTTTCCTCCTGTTGTTCCTATATCTTGAGCATATCTCCTTTTCACTTATCATATTATATTATGATTATTTGTTTGCAGGTCGGTGTCCCAAATAGATGGACTCTTTGAGCTCAGGAACTTTGTCTTTTCATAAATATATCACTTGAAAAAAAATTATTGAGAGGAAGGAAAATCCAACAGGTGTCTGGACTCAAGTAAAATATTTAAATTAAAGATACAGATTTGCCTTTAAGCTCCAACATTTAGTAGTTGTGTAAACTTGGCAAGTTACTTCACCTTTTTGAACCCAGTTTCTTTACTTGTAAAACATATCTCATTTAATCCCAATTATAAGGCAATAGATATGGGTCACTTCTGATTTGTTAGTACAAAAAAGCAAAGAAAGAATAATTGAAAGGTTTGTTAAGCAAGGCAACATTTTTGTTTTTCCTGGTGGAAACCCCAATGGATTCTCATTCTCAAAGGATTAAGCCAGTATGTATATACAATTTGCAGTCTAGACTAAATATAGTCAATGGCACATTTTGATAGGAGCTTATATATGCACTTGGAGTCAGTGACTTGGGAATTGAGCAACTGAATAAGGTTGCTTAAAATGGAAAATTGTATCCATCTAAAGGAACAAAATTTTCTATTTAGTTATTCAAAGATTAAAATCAGAAGAAACTTACATTCTTTTAGATAGCGTGTTTTGGACTTTAGGAACCTTGATTCAGATGTGTCCCAACTTATTGAAAGCTTTAAAATATTTGTTGGTTTGGTATTTCTTTTCAATATGCCCTCATTTGGGACAATTTTTTGTATTCTGGCATTTGCTTTCTTTTTAAAGAACGTTGTACATAATTAAAATAATATATGTTTTTTTAAAATTAGCTAAAGAAGGTGGCATCTTATTAAGAATCTTATAAAACTTTCTTTGTTTTGCCCTAAAGCTGTCAGTCGTGAGCTTCAAATCTTTTTTAAGAACATCTGGAAGTTTATGCCAGAACCCTTATTTTATTCAAAAATGAAAACATATTTATCACATTTTTCACGTTGAGACATCTTTCTTTAGAGTTCCAGTAGAATTTACTTTTTCCCCAAGGATACAAAGGGGTGGGAATTAACTACGCAAGTGATCTCTTGCCTGAAAGGTACCATGAACTAGTTCTAAAAGACAATTGAAGATGTTGAAGGGCACTCTGAAACCCTTAGGTGAAGAAAAGAGATGGAACATTTATAGCCACGAGCGATCCAGCTGCAGTGCCTGTCCCTCTAGTGACTGCAGAGATTTCTCTCCCACTTCTCTTTGTATCCCTCCAGAAGCTCAACAGTAGACTGTGAATTTCCCAGCTTGAACAGGACCCTTCCCCCTTCTGTTAAAGGGAAATTAATACAATGCACCCCAAACCAAAATAGAACTATACCTAAGCAAAAAAAGCTTTCAATTGCATGCACGTTTTGAGTAATGACGAAGAAATCCAAAAGCTGAATCAAAGAGGAAAGCAACTCGAGTTCAGAACAAAGCCTTTGGGACTTCTATCAGGAAAAAATATTTATTAGTAAGTGCCAAAGTAAATACAGCATGCAAACCCCTAACTGCTTATCTGTGTGGTTTCCATAACGTCAATATATATGCAAAGTTGGTCTGACTGCACCAAGAGCCATTATAGGTCATTGCAGTATAAACAAAAGTCAGACTGTGTGAACCTTTGGCAAGCAAGAGCCAGGTTTCCTCGACATTTTCTCGGTTCTAGAGAAGTGAGCGAGAGGTGGCAGTAATGTTCTTTTCTCCTCTCCTTTTCTCTTTCTTTCTCAATTGTGAATTAAAACATGATTTTCTTTGAGAGGAAATAAAATTCAAATTTACAGTGAAAGGTTACCAATGAAAAAGATGACCTGTTAATTTTAATATATATTTATTTCATGTGTAATTGCACCATAGTTAAAATGAGAGATCTTTCCTTTGAAACTGACTCGCTTTTCCAATTTTCCTCCACCTTGTCAAATCAAAATACTTCAGATAAATGAATATCACAGGAATACCCCCTGAAGCAACATAAGAAAATCAGGATGCCAGAAATAGCAGATCCCACTTTTTTTTTTAAGTTGTGCTACAAGTTTTGAGTATAGATCAGGAGGCTGCTGCAATGTTAAGTGGATATGTGTGATAAAAATTATATCAGTTTAAAAAGTAGCAACATTCAATGGAATGAATTTGCCTTCATATTCAGAGTTTCAAAAGCAGCTGTGTATTGGAGATAGGGTTTTTGGAGTGCAAACGTGTGGAAATGAGAAGTTGTCAGTCAATCCTACAAGCATTTATTGAGTGGTTACTATATGCAAGGCACTCTGCTAGGTTGCGAGTTATTTGAGGCTCACACTTGTTGAGTAACCTCCCCAAGGTCTCACTGCTAATGAATAACAGAACATCGGCCTTTGTGATTCTAAAGTCCATGTTTCTAAACCTTTTTCCATGTTACCTCTCAATTACAATTTTTGATCAGGCAGCATACGTCCTGCATTACATGTCCCTATATCTAGACTTCCCCCATCATACCTGACTCACAACCTCCTTACCCTAGAACAGTTCCCATTTCATCAGTCCTCTCCTATGACCCAAGGCAGCCAATATGCCTTATTAGATGACCCTAAATTCCATGAACCTGCTACTCTTGCTACTGTGATTACTTCTTCTGTTATGATTAATATTACTGCTTCTATTACAGTACTACTACTATGAATGCTCATAATTAATAATATTCATTGAGTACTTACTGTATGACTAGAACTCTGCTAAGAACTTTGTAAGCCTTATTTCATGTAATATTTTGAATGGTGGCTGAAGGTATATGCTCTGGAGAGAGACTGCCTGGGGTTAGATCCTAACCCCTTTATTCATTAGCTTTGTGACCATGGACAAGTTATTTAACTTCCCTGAATCTTTGTTTCCTCATCTATAAAATGGAAATAATAGAAGTGTTTATCTAAGAGAGATGGGAAAATTAAATAGAATGATTTAGAGAAATGGCTAGTGTGCCTAACAAATATTGACTATATTATTATTAATGCAATATTAATAGTTTCAACAATAATTAAAATTACAGCTATGTTCATATAGACTACTTACCCAGGCTTCTTGTCTTGGTTTCTCATTTTTTATTCTAGTCCTTTACCTGGAACTGATACTCTATTTTGAATCCCAGTCCAATTGGCTGGACCTTTAGCGCCCCGTGCGCTATTCCTGGAGCCTGGATCTTCTTTCCTCCATCATCAGCTGCTTACTAGGATGCTGCATATCACCCATTTTCACTGGAGTCGGGATGCTCTACTTGCTATTTGTCAATATCTCCACTGTTGCCAAATCCCATGCAGATCAGGCCCTTTTGGCTCTGTCTTTGAGTAAGCTCAGATTCACCATGCGCCTCTGTTAACTGGTTTGGACTGTTGAGTGGTTCTGTTGTCCTGCCCAATCTATGCTCCTTGCTCCCTTCCTGCTGGATATCTTTGAAATCCCAGCACACATTGAGGTTAAGCTCATCCTATATAGAGTAGGCAGTGTAATGGTAATGAGGGACTCAAAGATGAAAAGACATAGTCCTGTCCTGAAGGGACTCAATCTATATAAAATAGAAGATATATCAGCACAGTTTATAT
>JAQZBX010030071.1:0-26969 GCA_029593785.1 Cabassous unicinctus | reverse complement strand
AAATGCTACTGATTTTTGAGCATTGATCTTGTAGCCTGCAACATTAGTGAAGTCATTTAAAAGTTCTAGATGCTTTTTTGTAGATTTCTCAGGGCTTTCTATATATAGGATCATGTCGTCTGCAAATAATGAAATTTTCACTTCTACCTTTCCAATATGGATGCCTTTTATGTCCTTTTCTTGCCTCAGTGCTCGCACAAGTACCTCTAAGACCATGTTAAATAGGTGGGGTGATTGAGGGCATCCTTTTCTTGTTCCCAATCTCAGAGGGAAGGCTTTTAGGATTTCACCATTAAAAATGATGTTGGCTTTAGGTGTTTCATATATACCCTTTATCATATTCAGAAATTTTCCTTCTATTCCTATGTTTTGCAGTGTTTTTATCAGGAAAGAGTGCTGTATTTTGTTGAATGCTTTTACTGCATCTATAGAGATGATCACGTGATTTTTTTCTTTCAATCTGTTTATGTGGTCTATTACATTGATTGATTTTCTTATATTGAACCATCCTTGCATACTCGGGATGAAACCCACTTGGTCATGGTGTATAATCCTTTTGATACGTTGTTGAATGCAATTAGCAAGTATTTTGTTGAGGATTTTAGCATCTAGGTTCATTAGAGAAATTGGTATGTAATTTTCCTTTCTTGTGGTATCTTCATTTTCTTTTGGTATTAGGATAATGTTAGCATCGTAGAATGAGTTAGGCAATATTCCTTCTTCTTCTATTTTTTGGGAGATTTTAAGCAGAATTGGTGTTAGCTCTTTCCGGAATATTTGGTAGAATTCATCCGTAAGCCATCTGCCGCTGGGTTCTAATTAGTTGGGAGGTTTTTGATGACTGAGTCTATCTCCTTACTTGTAATTGGACAGTTGAGATCATCAATTTCTTCTTTCATCATTGTAGGCTCTTTGTGAGTTTCTAGAAACTTGTCCATTTCCTCTAAATTGTCATTCTTGTTGGCATATAATTTTTCAAAGTATCCTTTTATGATACTCTTTATTTCGGTGGGGTCAGTAGTGATATCCCCTTGCTCATTCCTTATTTTGTGTATTTGAATCTTTTCTCTCTTTTTCTTTGTTAGTCTGGCTAAGGGTTTGTCAATTTTATTGATATTCTCAAAGAACCAGGTTTGGTTTTGTTTATTGTTTCTAGTGCTTTCTTTTTCTGTATTTCATTTAGTTCTGCTCGAATCTTTGTTATTTCCTTCTTTCTACTTCATTTTGGCTTAGCTTGTTGTTGTTTTTCCAATTCCTCCAAGTGTGCAGTAAGGTCTTCAATTTTAGCTCTTTCTTCTTTTTTAATATAAGTATTTATGGCTATGAACTTCTCTCTCAGGACTGCTTTCACTGCATCCGATAGGTTTTGATATGTTGTGTTGTCATTTTCATTAGTTTCAAGGTACTTGCTGATTTCTTTTGAGATTTCCTCTTGACCCACTGTTTGTCTAAGAGTGTGTTGTTTAATTTCCATATGCTTGTGTCCAACCTGATTCTCCGGAACTTACTGATTTAAAATATCATTCCGTTGTGGTCAGAGAAATTACTTTGCATCATCTCAGTCTTTCTGAATTCATTGAGAATTGTTCTGTGG
Source organism: Cabassous unicinctus (assembly GCA_029593785.1). NCBI lineage: Eukaryota > Metazoa > Chordata > Mammalia > Cingulata > Chlamyphoridae > Cabassous > Cabassous unicinctus. The sequence goes on along the minus strand of JAQZBX010030071.1, from coordinate 25,375 downwards.
CCTAGCATGTGGTCTATCTTGGAGTATGTTCCATGTGCACTCGAGAAGAATGTAAATCCTGCTGTTTAGGTGTAGTGTTCTGTATATGTCTATTAAGTCCAGGTCCTCTAATGTATTGTTGAGAGCCTTTGTTTCTTTAGTGATTCTCTGTCTAGCTTCTCTGTCTAATGATGATAATGGTGTGTTAAAGTCCCCTGCTATAAGTGTAGTGGCATTTATTTCTGCACTTAGTTTTTCCAGGATTTGCTTCATGTATTTTGAGGCACCCTGATTAGGTGCATAAATGTTTATGATTGTTCTCTCTTCTGGAAAGATTACCCCTTTTACTAATTTATAGTGTCCATCTTTTGTCTCTTACGATAGTTTTGCATTTCAAGTCTATTTTGTCTCATATTAGAATAGCTACTCCTGCCTATTTTGTTAGCTTGTAAAATGGTTTTTCAGCCATTCACTTTAAGCCTCCTTGAATCCCTGGGTCAAAGGTGGGTTTGTTGTAGACAGCATATAGATGGATCATATTGCCTTATCCATTCTGCCAATATGTGTCTCTTGATAGGTGAATTTAGTCCATTAACATTCAGTGTTATTACTGGTAATGAATTTCTTACTTCAGCCATTTTTCTTTGGGTTAATGTATGTCATATGTTATTTTGTTTTTGTTTTTTGTCTTGTTAGTTGCTTTTAAACTCTCCTCCAACTCTCTCTCTGTTGTTTTTTCCTTTCAACTTGGAGAACTTCCTTTAGTGTTTCTTGAAGTGCAGGTTTCTTATTGACATACTCTCTTAATTTCTGTTTATCTGTGAATATTTTAAACTCTCCATCATTTTGAATGCCAGTTTTGCTGGGTAGAGAATTCGTGGCTTGAAGTTTTTTTCTTTTAGTATTTTGACTATGTCATACCACTGTCTTCTTGCCTCCATGGTTTCAGCTCAGAAATCAGCACTTAATCTTATTGTGCTTCCCTTGTATGTTATGGTTCTCTATTGTCTTGCTGCCTTGAGTATTTTCTCTTTGTCTTGAGCATTGGACATTTTGACAAGTATATATCTTGGAGTTGGCCTGTTAGGATTTATACTGTTTGGGGTGTGCTTTGCTTCCTGGGTCTGCACATGCATCTCTCTCAATAGGTTTCAGAATTTTTCAGCCATTATTTCCTTCAACACTTCTTTTCTTCCCTCTTCCTTATTTTCTCCTTCTGGGATGCCCATAATGCATAGGTTTGAGTGTTTTGTGTTGTCGGTTAATTCCCTGAGTCCCTGCTGGATTTTTTCTATCTTTTTGTCTATTTTTTCTACTATCTGTTTGATTTTTTTGTGGGTAGTGTTTACAATTTCTTCAGCATGTTCTCCCAGTGTCTTCTTTATATTCTTAGTCTCTTCCTTCACTTCTTTAAGTTGGTCCATGATATTTGTTTGGAAAGCTTTGATTAGTTGTTCAATGTTCTGCTTCACTTGCTGGTTTTTAGTTTGTTCATTGGATTGGTCCATGTTTTCCTATTTCTCAGTGTGGTTTGTAATTTTTTGTTGCCCTCTAGTCATCATTTTATCTTGATGGATTTATACAGTTGATTAGCTTCTCTCTCTGCTCTAGAGTTTTATTTAACTGGTGGTTCTGTGTGTGTGTAAAGTTTTCTCTTTGGTACTTTTTCTTCATATTTTATTTCTTTGCTTCTTTCTATGTTCCCTTGAAGGCAAAAGATTAGGGCCAGAGGAATTGAAAGATGTGAGAAAGGAAGAAGGATAATAATAATATTGATAAAAGTTAGAAGAGGGGCCAAATAAGACTTAATGAAGTGAATATTTAACTCATGTAGGCATTGTAGAGTAATAGGGAAGAAAGTGGAGTACCTACAATGGATTGGGAAACCAAAAAGAGGTATATATATATAATGATTTAGAAGGCTAGAATTATGAGGAGGGAGAGAAAGAGTTAAGAAAGGGCTTAAAGGAAAGAATTAATATTAATAAAGATAGAAAAAAACTAAATAGAGTGAATAGAAATTGACACACTTGAGTTGTGGGCATATGGAAAAAATGTGGTATTTAATAGCCACAACAGAAAGCAGAAGGCAGAAAGATGAGGGAGAGATAAGAGATAGCTTGGAATACAAAATCTGTATATAGAGATAATGGGAAATTATTGAAGAAGAAGCACAGCAAAGAAGAGAGAAGTTAGGAGCATCTAATTTTTAAAAAAATGAAAGAAAGAAAGGGGGGATGAAAGAGGAAAGAAAAGCAAGAGACAACAAATAAACAGAGAAAAAGCAAACAACCACACTGGCAAGCAGTCAAACAAAGCTAAGGGGGATCAGTATTCCCTGGGGTCCCGTGGATCCTCTCAACCTGCTTGTGTTCATCAATAAATTTCCCAGCAGGGTTCTATATGTAGGTCCTGAAGCATCTTTTGGCTATTAAACTAAATTAAAAAGAATTTATTTTTCATTTATTAAAGTGACTGTTTTATTTTATTTTTTGGGATAATACAGGACCAAAAATAAGTCCTTCTCTAGACCACCCCCTTCATGGACGGGACCCTAAGTGGGCTCTGGAAACTAATCGAGCACTTCCCAATTTCTGGATTCCCCAGGGACGCTAATGTTCTGATGTTTGTCAGTGCAGAACACTAAAAACGGCCAACTCTGCCCTTCTGGATCAGAGCCCCAGCGTCACCGGGCCACTGGTAAATCAGGTTTACTCAGCAGATTCTCTTCTCCCCTCAGCCTGGAGCTGCTTCTAGGTGGCTTATCTGCTCCGCAAAGTTATGAGGGGGTCCAGGCAGCCAAATCGACAGCTAAAATATCTCCTCTCTGCTTTCTGTCAGAACTCTCCCTCTCTTGGAGATTGCCACTCTCCCCAGCTCCGCGGGCCCCAGGACTTATGCCTGGGCATCTAGTCACATCAACTCCCTCAGCAGATTCACCCTTCCCTCCTCTGGGTGCTGATTCACTGCAGCTGTTTTGTTCGTCTAAGTTGCAAGGGGCTTCAGGCAGCCAAATTCCCAGAAAATAAAGCTCTCTTGCTGGAGCTCCCCCTTAGAAAAAGCCTCCTCCCACCAGGCCCTATCCCCCAGTTACCAGAGGGAAGATGCAGTTACTACCGGCTTTCTTTTTTCCCCTAAGGGTGGGGGTCAGCCAACTGTGTTAACCACCACAGGCAGGCTTAAAACTCATGAATCTCTACCATTCAGTCCATGCCTTCAATCTTCCAAGATAGATGTCCCAAGCTTCTCACTACACATGCCCACAGCACAGACCGCCAGGCAGGACACTGTCCACTATCCACCATGCTCTGGGAGCTGTCCACAGTTGCCTTCCTAAGCCAACGCCATCTTGCCCCTACTTCCCTAGATTTATCTCTAAAATTTGAATCACTATGGGCCATTTATTGAAATTATTTTCATTATAAATTGACAAACTCACATTCCTCCTATTCGTAAACATATTTGAATCCATATATCTTTATGTGAGATGAAATGATATCTTTTGTTACTGCTTCTTCCATGAGTTTTTAAAAAGTGTATTTGAATATTACTTTATTTAAACATATACTTGTATTTATTAATCTCCATCAATAGTGTTAAACTATTTTTATTTTCCACCATATGTTTGAGAATTTAGATTTACACATTCCAATAAATTTTGGCTAATACAGTTCTTATGAAATAACTATATTTAATCAGGTTTGATTCTCCAGGCAATGTTTTATGTCATAAATTGACATATTCTTCAAATGTGTTGTTTGAAAAAATGAATAATATTCACATAACATCCCGAGAACACAGAAAAGAACAAAGTAGTTGTAGTCGCTGTTCATTTGGATCATATACTGTACTGGAGAACTGAGAGTACAATTACAATTGCGCAAATGCCCTAAAAGCCTCGAGGAAACATCATATGAACAAAGATAATTCAGAACCACAGCACTGGTTGTCATGGTTTTCCCAGGATATTAGAGATTGTGGTCTGTGAAGTATTTTGCTTGTTGGATAAAGAATATAACTGGGACTGGATTGTGCCCTTTGGAGCTGTCAAAACAAGAAATCAGAACCCAAAGTCCCAGAATAATAAATAAAATTGACTGAATAAGAAAGTTAGTGAGGGACTTGCTTCATCCACTATGGAAACATGAGAAACCAATCTGATCCAATAAATATGGGATAGGCACAGGAATAGCAGGTAGATCAGGATGTGGTGTGGAGACTGTGACAAGGCAGATACAGCAATGACTCCTGCTCTGTCCAAACCCTTGAGTCTGGAGGAGCTTTGTCTTCCACACAGGCTGCCTGTTCTATCTCCACCTCTCTCTTCTATGTGGCTTCCAGTCATAGGAAATTTTTCCATTAGTGAGGACTTTTCTTCTTTTGCAACTATTTTGCCTTTAGTCAAGTGGTTTTCAAAATTTTGACAATTTCTCAAAGTCCCAAACACATTTAGCCTCATGATCTGCAAGGCAATCATCGACACACACATATGGCTGAGTGACAATGATCATGAAATTATTTTGAATGTTCTCTTACTATATATGAGGCACTCTTACACTTCTCACAGTATAGTTTATTCTATAAGTCTTAAAAAATAAAATGTCGACCCGTAGATGGGATCCAGTCTCAGACTATGCCTCTAGGCTATCTTCTGTACATATTTTAGCAATTCTCTGCTTCATTAATTTTTCCTTCATTGATATTTCTGTGAAACCACATTCTTCCATTCATTCTCAAAATATATATTTAATCAGCTATTGTTATAAACAAGCACCAACTGAACAGGTCTGGGAGAACAGTATATAGAATATTGCTATATCTATCAAGTCACCCACTTTTGGCAGAGAGAAAACACATAAATTTAAATAAAGGCTGCATGAATCCATAGTTCCCACCATCCAAATTAAGTGCACCTGTGAAGATGTTAAGACTAAGGTCTAAATGGAAATGATGTCAGACTATCCGGAAGGGGCCTGCAGGTTTCCATAAGGAACAGGAGTGAAACAAACTTCAAGTGGAACTGTTGCAGAGACTCTAGGAAGAGGGAAGCAGAAATATGGAGTCACTGAATATGGGAACTATGGACTTTTGGTAAAGGAGCACATCACATTTAATATCTTGGAAATCAGAGTGGACGAGGGTATCAGTGAGAGGAGGTGCTGGCAGGTGTCAACTGTGGAGAGTGGAGCTTGTGTTTGCAGCTGCTGTATGTTGGCTTCATTGTCCATTAGGAGATGGATGTCATGGAATTTGACCAACAACTTTGTAATATAGAAGATTCCTGGCTCTATATGAGTATCAGCTTGAAGGTTCCTGATTCTGTAATTGACAGAGAGGTGACAGGGAAATGTAAAAGGGCCATGGAATTGGGGACATGAGGTGTGGAAAGAATTAGACATTTGAAAACTAGAAGAAAAGTCAATCTCATCTCATTTCCATTGATAACCACTTATTTACTAGCAGAAGGCAACAATGTGGAATTTTTACTTATATTGATTTTCTCTCAACCTTCCTAGGAGAATGGATGCCATATTCCTACTACATAAAGGAAGATATTAAGATTTAGAATGGTTCATTTCCCATCAAATTTTATCAGCAAACATGTGGTGCATACAGGATTCAAAACCAGGTTTATCTGACTCCAAATAATTTGCATTTAATATAATTTAAAATGCATTCTTCATCTACCACTTAAATCACTATATTATACTCCTAGATTATCCTTTAGCTTCCTTTCAACTGACATTTATGTCCATAGACTACCCCTTTCAGCCCTTCCAGCCACAATCATATTTATAAATCAGCAATGTTAGTTATACTCACCATAGTTTGTTACTATTAACTCTATTAATTTCCACACTTTACAATAAACTTATAAAAATTCTCCGTACATTAAGCATTGGCTCACATTCTCAACCCACATTGTATCTCCTAGTAACCTACACTCTATATAGTTTATCTCCATGAGGTTACCCATTGTATTTTCTTCATATTAGTGATATCATTCAATATTTGTCCTTTTGTGTCTGGCTTATTTCATTCAACAAAATGTCCTCAAGTTTCATCCATGTTGTCATATGCATCCCGATTTCATTTCTTCTTTCATCTTAATAGTATTCCAGATGGTCATGAAGTTGTCATAGGCCATTAAAATCATGAGGAAACTGTCATGGCATCCAAATATAAAGAAAGAAAATATTTGGATGAAGCAGTCTGCATGGCTGATAACTTTGTTCTGTGTTGGATGCTCAGCAGCATTTTTGGGATGGTGATTGAGGAAAAACCAATGTCAGCCAAGGACAGCTTGGAGAGGAAGAAGTACACAGGCTTGTGGATGTGGGATTCTGAGATGATATCCAGTATGATGAACAGGTTCCCCATGAGGGGGTCCAGATACATGGATAAGAAAAGACCAAAGAGGAGAGCCTTCACTTCCCAGGAGGGGAAAGTTTACAACTTCTGTTTGGTTTCTTGTTTCCATGGAATGGCTGGATTTGCCCAGAATGAGGAGAAAAGTAATAAAACTACCACACAAAATAGGCATTCTCACAATGATAACAATATTCAAAATTGAGCAGCTCATGCTGCCATCCATTTTGTTTAATAATTGCTTTTCCTTTCTGACCAATTTGGTTACATTTGCCACCTGTAATTTAATGTTATTCTGTTTGCTTAGCACCCCAAAGTGATCATCCCTTCCCACCATAAAATGTGGCTGCTCTTGGCCTTTCAGTTCAAGAAATTCCCCTACTCAAGGGCAGGTCTTTCCAATCATTAAAAATTTCCAACCTTCTTCACATTGCCTTTGAGTCATTTGTACATGTTACATTTTGTGAGACCTTTGCCAATCTTATGGTCAAAAATTAATCTCCACTCTAATGATTATTATTTGCATTTCATTTACATAACAGTATTTGTGTATATAAATTCAGCAGAAATGGAGACTAAATAAAGACTGAACTCTTTTCACATAAGAGAATCTAATGAACATTTTCTAACATCATCCAGTGCCCAGTAGATTAGAAATATTCCACCATATGGTAGTGGCATATTCTATTTACATACCACCATTTTTAGATTAGGGTTTTCTTAATGATAAATAATTATTTGTTAAATTTTAATAACAATTTTTGGGCTCAGTTATAGGCTTACAGGAAAATTATGCACAAAGTAGATTTCCCAAATAGACCCCTTGCCATGTTGTTTTCCCTATTTTTCTTTAGTATATTTACACTTTGATCTATCAATTAAAGTCTTGTGGTCAGTGATTAAACTTTTGGTGTTTCTTTGATCACCTTCTTAAAATGATCATCATTACATTATTTTTATGCTTTTGGATTGAGCAAGCTATACAACCTTATAGACCTTATTTTTAATTTTCTAACTTCATAATATATTTAAATGTTGAATAGAGAAAATAACTTAGGATTCCATCAAAATTTCATTCCTGGCCCCAGCTTATTCTTCTAAATGAATTCAGAATCATCTAGCCATAAAGAGGGATAATACTGAAATCATAATAGGATTACATTAAGATGTAAATTATTTTCTAAAGAGATGGCTTTGTAAAAATTCATGCTCCAATTCCAAGAACTGGAAATTTCCTCTTGAGATAAAAGGATGATTTTGGTAAACCTATTTGTAGTGTTATTTATGAAAAGCAGAATTATTTTTTTTAACAGTATTTTAGGTTTATTGCCATTAAGAATGAGATTACTCTTTGTCTCATAGGCCTGATATTTTTAATTACATTAGGAAATTTTTGAATTTTTTTGGTATTTATGATGTCATGATAAATGTCTGGATTATTCTCAAATCCATCTACTTTCTCCAAATATTTCATACATAATATCTTTTCTTTGTAATTTCTAACAGGCATTTTCATTTTAGATCTTACTGCAATGGCTTGATATACCAGATAATTTTAAGAATAATGAAAAGTGAATGAAAGTACAAATTTTAAATTTAATTTATTGTGAAACATGATTTAAGATATATAAATTTTATCATATTAACTTAGTTATCTTAGAGAGATTTTTAAAAGTTATGAAAATGTGCTCAATTAACTATATAGAAATATTTAAGTTTAAACTGTATGTCTATTTTCAGAAATAAATTTAAATCAAATGTGGAAGAAGTGGAAAAATCTGTTATAAGAAAATATAGATGAATACATAGATATGTAAATTTCTATATAGATAGATGTAACCTTAGAAAGGCATCGTTGTTCCTGAATATGAAGTCTGGTTAGAGTAAGAGAGGAAAAGATGAAAAATCAGATCATAATATAGAAAAGCTCAATGAGAAAATATTCCATCCTGAAAAATATAAATGCAAAAATTAATCTACTTTATGCTCCTAATTATGAAACACAAAAATGGTATTTCTTTTTGGGGGATAAAAAGTAATTGGATATTATCAACTCATAAAGGAGATGTACAAAATGGTATGTTTTAAAAAAATTGCACTGTACTATTTTTGCTTGAAAATGAAAATTAAACAAGATGTCATCTTCACTGAAGATAATTAAAATCCCTCTTTTAAAATGTAAGAATGTAAAATTCCATCGGATGGGAAAAACTAACACTGTCATAAACTGCAATAAATGGATAATTGGTCCTCTGCTGTGCAATGAAGTAAAATTATAAAGCAGACCTTTTAAAGATAAACCTATATTTGCCAATAATCAAGGTAAAAAATCTGCAAATGAATATACTAAATTTTTAAAAGTTGTTTTTTAAGTTTTAATGTTAATCTTGGTTTTTAGATTCATTTTCTTCCAGTATATCTTTCATATTGCAAATGAACACAAATGCATTCTAGTCTCATGAAATAAAATCTTGAAGTTTGATGATGCTGTAGTTAAATGTTGCAGAAAACAAACACAGGCAAAGGAGAATGGAGTAAATAATAAAGATAAAATCTGTAGTTAATGAATTATAAAGAAGTCATATCCTAGACCTAAAGAAGGAATCTAACAGGAAATTCTTTGGCAAAAGCCAACAAATAGAGAAAATTAGTCAGAAGTCTATTCACATGGAAAAATAAAGGAAAATTAAAGAGAGGTTGAACAGATTACATAAAAGTAATTTTGGGACAAATCACCACAGATGTAAGAAAATGCTACCCTTGGTAATATAATCTTACTTGTATCCCCTTGTCAAAATTTTAAAATCTCCAATAAAAGAATCCATTTTTGAAAACTATATGTATCCAAAGTCTATTCAGGCTGGAGGAAAACAGATAAATAATTAAAGGAAGGAATTAAGGAAACAAGAAATACTTTCTTCCTAAAATGACCTGGCAGTGTCCTGTGGCAGGAACAATAGAAGAATTTCCCTCAATATTGAAGAAGAAATCAAGTCCATGACATTCATATGACTTAACAGCATGCTGGAATATGCCACCAGTGCAATGCGATGAGAAAAAGAAATAAAAGCTTATAAGTACTAGAATGGCGACATTTCAAATTTTGCAGGTGACATATTGGTAGATGAATACCTATTTTTAATTCTAAGAGGGTAGATGATACTCAGTAAATGTATAAAAGTCAGTAGCCATTTGGAAGTGTGCAATTCAGTGGTAATTTGGACATTCACAATATTGTGCTACCATCACATCTATCTAATTCCAGAATATTTTCACCATCATGGGAGATCATTCTGACACTATTCACAATACTCTCCTCATTATTAAAAAATTGTAAATATGTGTGTGCAAGAGAAAAATGCAGTTATATTCAGATATACTGTTAAAGTCTTAGAAAAGAGATCAGAATAATTACAAATATTAACAAAAATATTAAACTCTTGAAACAGAGAATGGAAATCTGTAAATATGCAATAAATGAGAGTGAAAATAACTATAATCTACTCACATCACCATGAAGCAAGCACTGTGCTGTGTTTGATATACATTTGCTCACTTTATACTCATCAACATTGTTTCTATTTAACAGATGATAATATATTTACAGTGATTTAACAATTAAATTAATGAGCATTTATAGGTGCTCAGTACGTTTTAGACACTTTAGTAATTTAGTCCTCATAATCACCGTTATTCCCATTATAAAAATAGAGACTGGAGCAGCAGAATATTAAGTAACTGAATGTTAGAAGATGCATGAGAAGCTTGCAGTTGCTCATTTCACTGGAACCCAGTAAATGTTTCTTGAGCAAATGAAGTAATGAGTAAGTGGCATTTTATAGATAATTGATACAGGATGATTCCTGGGTGAGTAGAAAGGAGCACATTTAATGAGTACAGAAACATGTCTAAGACAGCTGGACAAGAAACATTTGATAGATGTTGAGACTGAAGAGAAGGCCATTTTTCATAAAGAGAGACACTTAGAATTTTCTTCTAGACTAGTGATGTGGAGGAGATGTTGGAAGGGGTTGTGCAAATGAGTGCAATCTTTAAGTGGATGAACTCGCCATTATGTTAAACCAGCTTGTCCCATCAGAGATCAAATTTGGAGAGCTCTGTCTCCATATCGGTTTACTCATAGCAAATGCTCAAAAGGCCTTCTTTGAGTTTCTGTTTCCCTGAGTCTTTCCCTCCTGAGTGATGGAGCATCAGCTCAGCTTGAAAGAAGAACAGGGAGGTGGCATCCAGCATTCTCTGTAAGAGAACAGTAAAATTCTCTTCTTCTTGGTGCCGTTAAGCTGTAGGTGAAAGGAGCATTGGTCATATTTACCATTTCTGTGTCCTAAAAACTTTATTTTCCCATATGACCATTAAAGCAATCATCCCATTCTTAGTGTAATACCTGAGCAATTTTGTTCCCATGTGTGAAGTGTCCAAAATAGAAATGAACTTCTTTCTTCTAATTTTGTTCCTTTGGAGGACCTTGGATGGCACATTTGTTTATACCATCCCTTGGGGCCTCTTTGACCCTGTGATTTTTCTCCGTGGCTCTGACCTACACCAGACATTGATCTCTCCAAGTAACATTTACTCAACATTTGAGAAGGATTTTCTTTGCCTATCAAATACATTAAGTATTCTTCTTGTTTTGATATCCTGGGTTGTGAGTATTCTCACAAATACAAAATACAAAGCTTAAAGCTTAAAGTTCCTGTCACTGTCCTTTTGTACACACTTGGAAATGCACCACTTTTTCTTTTAACTTTAGTCAGATGGCCCAGCATGCATGTTCTGGCACCTTCATCAATGATATAGGGATGTACTTTGCAACTAACCTTCTGCCTGGTTGTGGTACCCTCACTGGGATCCTGTACTATTATTGTAAGATTGTGTCCTCCGTATGTGTAATCTCATCAGCTTGTGGGAAGAATGAAGCATTTTCAAATCATTTGTCTTACCTTTCACATGTTTACTTGTTTTTCTGTGTAAGTAAATGTGAGTTCATGAGTTCTTTGCTATGCAAATGCACGTACATCACCTTAGGTGATGTACCTCGTGGAAACATGCATGCTGAACCTCATCATTTACAGTTTGAGGAATAAAGACATAAAGGGTCTCTGAGGATATTCCTTCTCAGGAATCCATACAAGGGTCACTTTTCTTGGGGCTGAAATAATTGCCTCTGAATGCAGGACCCTAATCCTCAGAACTGAAATTGTGACTCTATGAACATTCCATGGAACCAAAACCTACCTTCAGCCGATATGAAACCTGAGTATGCTGAAGTAAGCCATTCAACCATACATTGTATTACAAAAGTAATGAATTCTTTTGGACAATTTATATCTACACATTAAGTAAGGAATTTTGGCATCCATGTTTCAGGCATTTATTCAATGGGGGCAGGACTGGGTGGCATGTTCTATATTATTTGCTGGTAAATAATAAAATCCTTTATATTCCTCTACACAAAACTCGGTCCCTTTTCCACATTTTGTCATATAATGTAAAGATCATATCTATGAAAGGTCTATTTATTTACTCTGTTACCCATTTTTTTGGCATTTATGTTCAAAATAATACTCAATATTTATGATCAAAGGATAACATATAAAGAGCTTGAAATTCTGTGCAGTAGTTCCTCTTAGAATGGAAGGTTCTGGGTAAACTGATGAGGCATTCCTCCATAAATTGCATGTCCTAACATCTGTTAATGTGGAAGGTACTCTCAAAGGTAGTCATATTTAATTGTTATTTATCCAAAGTGATTTTGAATAACAGAATAACCATGAATGCAGTTCTCCAATATCTGAAGAAATACTCAAAGTAAAAAGTAGTCAATTGTTCTTTTTTCAAAAATTTATTTTATTATTTTATTTATTCCCCCCATCAATTGTTCTTATTGCCCTCAATTTGGCTCACAATAATTATTGCTTCAGTTAGCTACAGCACAATATAAAGCAATCCTCCTCAAAAGTGTAAGACAATACAGTGTACTGTGTTGAGTTGTGTTGATCACTGCAAAACTCTTCAAGGGTCTGTACTCAGCTAGCAAGTTTCAGCTTGTTCTGGCTGGGCTCCCTTACATATTTGGGCTTTTCTGGAATTTGCTAGTCCAAAGTGACCTTGGATGAGACAACTGGCATTTCTTCCACTTGTTTTGCTCTCTTTCACACTGTCCAAATGCTTTGGAGTCTGATCTTGGGAGTTAGTGGAAAGAATGCTCTTTGGGGAAGTCTTTGAGGTTTTTTCCTTGATATCACAAAGTATTGCTTTGTTCAGGTCACATTTGATTTTGGAAATTTGTATGAATCTCATTGAATACTTGTCTCTAATCCTGTGTCTCATCTGGGTTTTGATATATTCCTATGCTTGGGACATTTCTTCTATTTTCTCAGTATTGCTCATAGCTTTTCGCTGATGTGTACACGTGTGATTATAATGGTGAGTTTATTCCGAAATTTAACTTCTCTTGCTTTCATTGGGATTTAGTAGTGGGAGGCTGTGGGTTACTGCTGTTCTTTGATTCTTTTTTCAACCTGTTCTGGGTCTTTAGAATTGTCTGTTAGGTGCTCAAATCTGGGCCCTAGACCCAGTAATGTGTTCCAAAGGCCTTGGGGAGGGAGACTGTAAAGGTCGAAAAAGCCTCCCTTACATGTTTACTTTTAATTCCTTCACAAGCACTTCCTATACCGGCCACCACTTGGTGATCTTCAGCAGCCTTCTCAGTTCAAAGATTTGTCTGAGTGTTTTCACTGGGCAGAATTCAGGAGCAGCAGCTCCTCTGGGTGGGGAGACAGTGAAGCCAGTCTCAGGTCACATTTGAAATGCAAATAAATAACAGACACATACTGGGAAAAAGAGGGACTTGGAGGTATTAGGTACAGTCTTTTGGCAAGACATGGCCTCCTAACTGAGCAAGAGGGTTGAGGAGACATGGGGAAACTTGGGATTCCAAGGTTATTAGCAGGGACTCATGAACTGATCAGTGGTCTATCCCAGCTATGTTTGAAAATTTCATGACCACTTAGTTCTATCTTATGCATAATAACACAATGAGTTTCTTTCTCTGGTTTCCCTATGGCATGTTTTCAGATTTTGCTTTTTTCTAGTAGATCTATTTTGGAGGCCTCCTAATTCATCAAGCCATTCCTTCATGTTAAGAAGTCTTCAAAGAATAAAGTACATTATCATTGTGTGACTATTACAAAATACACATGACATCTATTTTTTTAATCCCCTAGGAGCTCATTTCTTAGTGAAAAACATTACAATAATTCTAAAATGTATCAAGAACAAGGAATCAAGTTATAGATAGATTCAGCTGCTAGTAACAGAAAACCTACTAAAAATGTGACATAAAGACATTTTTGTTTATTTATCCACACATCTCACATCTTATGGCAGCTCAGGAAATTTGTTCAGGTTTTAAATCTCCTTTATTTTTTATTAATTATTTATGTACTTATTTATATTTTAGAAGAAACTACAGATTAAACCCTAGTAATAGTAGTTGCTCAACCACTGAGCTACACCTGCTCAAATATCCTTTTATTTTTGAATATCTGCTGCACTTATAGATAAGAAAGCCATATCATATTCAGTAAGAATGGAAATCAAAGATGGAGTACAAATCAATGTGCAAGATGAGACTTTGAAAAATTCCTATTTTTATTATAACACATATAAGAGAATGTTCCATTTCACAAGCTAAATGAATTTTAAAAACTAGCTACAATCCATTGAACCAGAACCCAAACCAGAATAGAACAACGCTAGTCCCCACGGATCTTCTTTTTGTCCCAGGCAATGTGTATAATGTCAGAGCTTTGGAGATCTAAGGGACCTAGACCAGGTGCGTAACCCAGTCTTAAATGGAATATTATTCAGCAGCTTCTGATGCATGCTACAAAATGTTAAAAAAAAATTGAATACATCATTTTGAGAGGAATAAGCCAGGCATGATAAAAGACATATGGTATGTTCTTGCTTATATGAAATACATAGAGGTGGATAGTAAATTATGTTACCAAGCACAGAGGTGTGGAAAGATTATTGCTTAATATATACAGAGTTTCTGTTTGAAGTGATGAAAAATTTTAGGTAAATGATGTTGATTTTTGTGAGATTTTGTGCATATCAACATCACCAGTAAATTGTATACTTGAATGTATTTTAAAATATAAATTTTGAATTGTGCTTATGTTACTACAATGTATACTTTTAAAAATATATAAAGGTTTTTGTTTCTTGTTTAGTTTTAAATTTATGGAACTATTAATAGATTTATTAATGAAATAAGTTGAGCACCACACAAGGATATGCGGAAAAAATAAATGAGACTATCCATTCATAGTGGAAGACTCAGGCCATGGTGTGCAAGAAGAGCTAAATACATTTCTTATAATGAGCAAACATTTTTAAGATGGACGAAAAGACAAGTAGTAATTTTTGTTTCAAGTACAAAATTCCTAAATGTTTTGTTAAAGTGTCATCAAGCAAAAGAGTGCAGCATCCATGGTTTCTATGGTTTTATATCTAATGGATACAGTTCCTCTCTTTAATGAAGAGAAGAAGAGTAAATTTCTAGAGGTAATGTCAAGGGCTGTATCCTCACCCCATGTCAGAGCTTTGGAGATCTAAGGGACCTAGACCAGGTGCGTAACCCAGTCTTAAACTTTGGAGTAGCTTTAAGACAATGCATGGTGTATTTTCTAGCACGTGGCATTTGTGGAAGGCAAGGGAGTTTATGGAGAATAAACCATAGAAATGGGATTCCCCTGACTCAGAACCTGGACTACTGGAAAAACAGACTCAGTCATAAAAACGTCCTTTCTGTTAGACTATTGTACCAGAGGGAAATGACTGGCTATAACTAATCTGTAAATATCTCCTCTGCGACTTTCTCTCATCCTGGGCAACCTAGGGTTGGATGGGAAATGCTGGTTTCCTTGGGAGACCCAACTATGGCTGGGGGACTGATGCCAGATTCATTCTTAATGGTGAAATAGCTTCAGTTCCTTCCCGCGAAGTACTTTGCAATTCTACACGGATACCTTCTCAGAGAAAAATCCCATTGAAACTGTAAGCTCAGCAAAATTTGTGGGAAAAAGATCAGGGAGAAAGGAAGCCAAGAGCTTTTCCTTGAGGTCATCTGAGAAGCAGTGCAGCCCAGCTTGGAGCTGAGAAGTCACTGCACTTGGTTTCCCTGCTAGTATAATTCATGAATTTATATATGTTAGAAAAGGAGATATTCATTGACTCAGTTATTTAGGGATCCTTGTTGTCAGTTAGTGATTGGTTTGGAAGGACAATTAGAAGCAGGATTGAGTGGGATAAAGTGATTCCAGGAAAAGCAGAACATTTGTCCATGAAGACTTGTACTAAATGTGGAAGGGAAAAATGGGTTATTAGCAGTAGAGGAATGGGTAGAAGTGACGGCTTTTTCCTAAGAGCCCTTTATTTGACCATGTTTCTCCAATGATGGCAAAGGTCCTGTCCAAAGGATGTAGATTTTACCTTGCTCAGCATTTCCAGGGACAAACACTCCCACAATGGGTATTAAATGAGGAAAGGTCAGTTTTATTTAATAGCTGTCAGATGGTATATTTAGAAACTTCACTTGTCAATCATTCCTTTATTAGTTTGGTTACATTAATATGAGTTTTTTAGCCATCTAATTTTTCCATTGCAGATATTTTTTATTCAGTCTTGGTCTGTATACTGGGGCCTGAGTGTTTCAGTTGTTGCCCTTGATTGCAATCTTTCAGATACAGAACTTTATGATTTCCTTTTCCTTTTCTTCCTTTCCTTAATATCTTAGTTGCTTGACTTTTAATTCTTTTATGTATGTGTAGAAGTATTTTGGGGCATTGTGTGAAAGTTTCTAAACTTTGTGTGTTCAAATCAGTCTTTCAGTTTCACATTTATTTTTCTTTCTTGCCTATCAAACTTAGAAAGTTGCTTCCTTTGACTTAATGTTTTATGATGACTAGTGTTTCATACATATTCCATTAATCATTGAAATGATTAATGTTTTATATGTATTGCCCCTCTAAGTTTCATACCCTGTTTTCTTTATTGTACTCTTTGTCTTTTTTGGTTAGATCTATTTCTATTATTGCATCACCTTCTGCCATCACCTAAAAGTTTTGTTTTTTTTTTTCATTTGACAAAAGGTCAAGTTTTTCCTCTCTATAATCCAGATGGGTGCAAAGTCTGTAATTATTGGGAGGATTCCTAAGGTACTGAAATAAGGATGTTGTATTGGGGACTTATTGTGGAAAGAATAAGACATTTGAGAGGTAGGAGAAAAATCATTTCATCACCCATGATAGCAATTCATATACTTACAGGAAGGAACCATGCACAGCATTTTACAGATATTGATTTCTCATCTTTACTATTACATGAGGATGGATACCAAAGTCACTCCTATATAGGTGACGGCATTAAGAATTAAAATGGTTTGGTACCTATCAAATTTCAACAGTTAATATAGTGGTAGATCTGAGCTTCAAAATCAATTTTGTAAGCTTTCAAATTTTTTGAATTGAACTTCTCTTAAAATTCTTCTGCCACTTCCTAGAAAAGTTCCCAACATTTGTGATACTTACTATATTTCCTTTTGTGAAAACTTGTCTTTTTTCACTTTGCTCATTTTACTCTTGGTATGTTCAATATGTATTGTGTCATGACACAATGAAAATATCCCTACTTTTTAGATAAAAAGTTTTTGCTCTTTTATTAGTTTTTCTGGGTATCCTGATATATTATCAAGTTTGGAATCCCGCCAGTATCAAGGACATTTCTTTATTACAGTGGTGATTTGAAATTATATATATTTTTTCCATCAGGTACTTTGCATTTCTCTCTCTCCATTTATGTAGTAGACTTTTATGTTTCTTTAAACTCAGGGTGGAAAATTGTCATACCAAAATAAAGCCCCTAGTTTTCATATGCAAGGAACCTCATGAACTGGAATCTCTGGGTACCATTTCTAAATAATTTGAGGAAATAATATGATGACAACTTGAACTGTCCTAAACTATGGCTTATTCAGCTTTTCTGGGGGTGAGAAAAGCCTGTAGTCAACATGGTACCAGGAGATCATTTTGTGGTGTTTGTGTGTGTCTCTTTCTCTGTGTATGTCTCTGGTCTCTGTTTGTGTTTTGTTTGTGTCTGCTTTAATCTGTGTGTTTTTCTTTGACTATACTGTCCATCTTTGCATATGCTTGGGTGTGCATGTGTTTTTCTGTGCGTTTCTTTCATTGTGTGTCTTTCTGCATGCGTGTCTGTGGGTGCATGTTCTTTCGTTCTGTGCATGCTTGTATTTGAATGTGTGTGCATATCTGTGTGTGCTTGTGTGTGTATGTGTTGTGCACGTCTGTCTTTGTGTTTATCTATGTGTCTCTGAGCATGTGTGTCTTTCTGTGTATTTTTTGTATTTTAATGTGTGTTCATCTCTGTGTGTGCTTATGTGTGTGTAAGTCTGTGTTTGTCTTTGAATTTAGCTGTGTGTGCCTCTTGGCATCTGTGCCTGTGTGTGTGTCTCTTTGAGTGGGTATATGTATATCTGGTAGTTTCCACAGCCATCAGAGCAAGGGTATTTAATTCATAATTTCTAATAACCGTCTTCTGTAATACAGAGTATGGACACAAATCTACCCATGGAAGCAGGAGTGGTTCCATTTCATTTCATGGGTCAGTTGAATCTACTATCAATAAAGGAGATTGACTTCAGTAAGAAGAGGAGTAATCTCATCCAATCAGTTGGGGGCCTTCAAGGGAGAAATGCAGATTTCAGCAGTCAGAAAAAAGAATTTCGTTCTCTATTTCAGACAGATAGCTTCTCTTGGGGAATCTGAAGTCACCTTAATCAACTTTCTAATTTGTAGCCTGCTCTATAGAATTTGGGACTGCCAATCCCTATAGTTGTATAAGCCAAATTGTACGTAAATACACACACACACACACACACACACACACACACACACACAATATGGTTCTCTTTTTCTTGGGAATCCTAATAGAGCTTTGATACCAGGAGTGCTTTTTGAGAAACAATATCTTAAAGATTAAATTTCTGAATTTGTTCTGAGGTTTTAAAACGTTTCCCTCAGCTGATTTGATTAAGCAGGAATGATAACTCTATTTCCAATGATCAAGAAAACACTGATAGTCCATAGCATGAAATCCCAATAGAGATTCACAAAATATTCCCATTGAATACTGCTACTCAAATGCTCATGGGAGGCAAGCCCATGGTGACAGGGTATTTCATACTTTATCTGAGTTTTGTGAAGTTAAAAATGATAAGGTCTGGTTGTTATTGGATAAAATTGTTAAAGACTGAGATTAGGGCTTCCACTTTGCATCTTAACCACCACCTGAAGGACATGAAAGTTGCTATGTGTGCTCTGAAGGAAATTCTTAATTTTTGAAGCTGCAGGCTTGAGATTTCTGAAAATCAGCTGCTTAGTCTCATTGGGTGAGGGATCAGATTGCAATGCAAATTGAATTACCTATTTGCAGGGTGTCTGCATTTAAAGACAAGGCATTCATCAGGAAGGAATGGGATCATGAAAATTGGAATGGGGACATATGTGTGTTAGAGATGAAGATGGGGATATTGCAGTCCTAGATACTGCTCAGTTTCTTTGCCAGATTAACCCATGATGTTGTGCTTTGAGGAATCAGGTACCAGGCCTCCAGGCTGCCCTGATGAATCAGACTTCCCATTCCCAACTGAAGAGATTAACCCTGTTTCATCAGATGTAACTGTAATAGAATGTCCTGAGTAATTGGCTTGCAAGACACAGCTAATTCCTTTCATGTCTCACCCCCACTGCCCCTCTGTTATTCCACAACTATAACTACTATGAAATTTCAACAGGCGCCAAAAGTTGAGGTATGATGTGTGACTTATGGATAGGTGTTCTGTGCACCAAAAGCATGGCATGACTTTTCAAATGTACAGACAGAATTCAGGCAAATATGTGTGGGAATGAATATGAAGGAGATGGGATAATGGCAACAGGATCAAAAATTTGCATCAGGCTTAATTTATTGATATGGGCCCACTAAGCAGAGATTCTGGACTGAACTATGTAACAAGATGGGTTAGAAGGGCTGTTATCAGTTTGTTCACTTGCTTGGATGAGGCATTGATGAAATGGTGGCCTACATTAAATGACATTGAAATACAAGAACTGGCCTGGTATAATGTGGATGTGAGGAACCAAAGACTTAGAGATACTGGACAGTTGGAGTGGGTTCATCATGTAAGACCTGCTCATGCACCCAAGGAATATCCAGAAGACACATATTTCATCACAATTGTGAGAAATAAATTATGACAGCATCTCCATTATTCCTTTCCCTGGAATCCCCTGTGGTCATATTCTTCAATATATCAGAAATTAATGTGGAAATCGCTATCCCAGAACTTAGAAAAAACATAGGGAGAATTGCATCCTGGTTGGCAGAAGTCAAGTGACAACACTTAATTACCAACATTAAGGTGGGTCTGGCTATCCAGATTGACAACAAAGTAAAAGCTGTAATCAGAATAGTCTGAATCATAGACATGTGGCATTGGCTAGTTGATCTTCTGGTACCTAGAAATGAAATGAATGAGCGGTCTACTAGATTCTGACTTGATATATATAAAGAGAAGTGTTCTAGGATAAGTGAACAAAAGCCTAGCTTGAATCACACAAACTCACACACAAAATTATGGCCCCTCAATCAATTCCCAGACTTAGATCAGCTTACAAGCCCAGAACTCCTTGAAACAATTGAAGTCCAGGAGACATGCAGATCAAGCCTGCTATAGTGCCAATAATTTTATATGTTTAATCTTTCAGCAACCCCCAAATACACAAATAGACTTTTAACTAGGTGATTTTATGTTGGGGATACAAAAATATTCAGGCATTTGGGGATTATTAGACTCTGTCTTAGAGCTGATGTGAATTCCACAAGACCCAAAATGTCACTGTGATCCCTAGTAAATGTATGGGCTAATGAAGGTCAGGTGATCAATGGAGTTTTAGCTCAGGTCCGTCTTTACAGTGACTGCAGTGGGTTACCATTCCCATTCTGTTGTTATTTCCTTAGTTCCAGAATGTATAATGGAAATAGACATACTCAGCAACAGGCAGAATCTTCACACGGCTCAGTGATCTGTGGAATTAGGGCTATCATGGTAGGAAAGGCCAAGCGGAAGCCACTAGAACTGCCTCTGAGCAGTAAAATAGTGAAACAAAGCAATACTGTGTTCTTGGAGGGACTGCAGGGATCAGTGCCACAATCAAGGACTTCAAGGATGCAGGAGTGGTGATTCCCACCACCACCCCTTCAATTCTCCTATTTGGCTTGTACAGAAAACAGATGGACCTTGGAGGAGGACAGTGGATAATCGTAAACTTAACTAGGTGCCGACTCCAACTTCAGCTGCTGCTGAATACTTGGCATCACTTCTTGAGGAAATTAATGCATCCCTGGTACCTAGTGTGGCAGGTGGAATTATGTAAACCAGGAAAACTTGTTTCTAATCTTAATCAATTCCTGTGCCCGTGAATCCATAGTAAATAGGACCATTGGAGGATATTGTTTTTATATAATATGCAGCCAGCTGGATCAGGATGGGTCTAAATACTATTACTAAAGTTCTTATAGAGAAGGCCACAGAAGGAATGCTGCAGGAAAAAGCTGGAGGGCAATGGAACCCAGAAAAGACAGGAGATGATAACATTATGAGTAAAGACATTAACGGGAAAAGTCAAGGCCCCAAAGGGAACTGGCAGCCAGCCCTAGAACTCCCCAGTCTTCAAGGACAAAGTGTTGCCTTGCTGATGGATTGATTTTGGACTTCTCCTAGCTTCATAGCAAGTGAAATGCTGGAATGGGCACTTGCTTATGTAATTCACTGGTCTTACCATGTTCCCCATCATCCTGAAGCAGTTGGATTGATAGAATATTAGAATGGCCTTTGGAAGCCTCAATTTTTCTGGTAGCTGGGTGGCAATACCTTGCAGTGCTGGAAAAAGTTCCCCAGGCAGCTCTAAATCAGCATCCAGTCTATGGTGCTGTTTCTCCATAGGAAGGATTCATGGGTCCAGGAAATAAGGTATAGAAAGGGGAGTGGCAAATCTCACTATATTACTCCTAACTAATCAGAAAACTTTTGTTTCCTGTTTCTTCGACTTCATGCTCTGTTGGTCTAGATGTCTTATTTCCAAAAGGAAGAGTGTTCCCACCAGGAACCCAACGATGTTTCCATTGAACTAGAGGATAAGATAGCCAATGGGCCACTTTGGGCTGCTCTTGTCTCTGAATCAACAGGCGAAGAAGGGAGCTATGTACTGGCGGCAGAGAATGATGTTGGTTATAGGGCATCTCTTTAAAAAAAAACACAATTTATTGAAGTATATCATTCATACATGAACATACATAAAAAATAAGTGTTCAATTAACATTGTGAACTTTCAAAACAAACATTCATAACATCATACAGGGCTTCCACACATCACCCCACCACAAATACTTTCCATTGTTGTGAAACATTTGTTAAGAAATTATGAAGGGGTGGATGTGGCGCAAATGGTTGGGTGTCCACCTTCCATGTGGAGGGACCTGGGTTCGATAACTGGGACCTCCCAGTAAAATAAAATAAAATAAAAAAGAGTACATAATCCAAGAAATTATGAAAGAGCATCGTCAAAGTAGTATTACTAACTATAGTCCGTATCTTACTCCCCTATATATTTTTTAAAGGATTTATTTATGTACTTTTATCCATTTTTATCCACCCCCCTCCCATTTTTGCTGTTTTTATGTCCATTCATTGGGCAACTCTCTGTGTCCATTTCCTGCCCTCTCTTCTCATCCTTCACCTCCTGTTTTCACTGGAATTCGAGCCTAAGAACATCTGATTTGGGAGAGAGGTGTCCTACTGCCTGCGCCACCTTAGTTCCTGGCTTTTTGGCATGTTTCGTCTTGGCTCTCCCTTGTGTCACTCTCCTGTTTCATCATCATCTTGCTGCGTGGCTCCTGGGGCCTGACTACATACCTGCACATAGGGCCTGACAACGCACCTGCATGCAGGGCCTGGGGGGCTTAGCCGCTTGCGGGGCCTGGTGGTGAACCTGCATGTGGGGTCTGGTGGCCTGTGTGCCTTCTATATTTTTCTTTTTTTAAATTTTTAACCGGGGGTCATAGGGATCAAATCCAGGTCCCTCCATATGGGAGACGGATGCCCAACCATTTGAGCCACATCCGTTCCCCTGCTATATCTCTTATGGTTGACCAAAGAGACCTAGAGTTACAGTCATTTCCCATACAGAATGGTCATATAATAAATCAGGTTTAGTTTATCACCAGAATTCTAAAAACCATACCTACAGAGAAAAACTAGGTCTGGAGACCCATGCATGGTTTCTAATATAACAAATGTTTAGCCTACCCTGATTATCACAAAATAGGACAGCAAGAATATTCGCATTATAGGGCCTCTCTTAATGCTACCATGCACTGTGGTTAGAGTCATTGGAAAACTTCAACAACCCATCCCAGGCAGACTATTAATAGCCCAGTTCTGACAGGATTGAAGAATTGGATCACTAAATCAGGCAAATAGCCATGACCAGTGGGGGTACTTGCAGAAGGTACAGTGAATAAGGAAAGTGTAGAAGAAGGAGGCATTTTTAAATATGAGCTAGGACAAAATAACCAGTTGCAAAATAGTGAGTTAATTCTTCCTTACTTCGTTTTGTGAAAGTTTTTACATACGCATAAAGCAAACATTTTTGTTTTCTCTCTCCTTTATTCCTAAAACTTATTAAATAAATTGTATTAATTTTATTTTATAATATTTAAGTTTCAAGATATATTAGATAATATTTAATATTACCTGAGTTCTTGCATCCTCTTCTGATGACGGAGTTAGTGCATTTCTGGTAGGATACAAACAGTTAAATTATGTCAGGTGAAAGTATTTCTATACTATTGACATTAGTTAGAAATTAATTACCCTTTTAGGAGATGTGTATGGTGTGTATTAAGTGTGGATTGTTATGGTTAATTTCATGTGTCAACTTCTCTGGGTTATGGTATCCAATTTTTGGGCCAAGCAAGAATTGGCTAGTCAGTGCCAGCAGTATAGATGGACTGCATATTCATTCCACAAATGAATGAAATAGTTTCCATAAAATTTTTACAATGCTTGACAAATTGGATAAAATTTTGAAAGTAGGGGAGCAATTAATATTCAAAGTTCACACCCTTTGTTTAGATTTCATAAACAAATCCATAAATTAATTTCCTGACTCCAACATACAAATTATAGATAGCTTAGTAAGGTAGTTTGTTTGAAAATCAGTCATGTTATTCTTCTCTTTCCAGTTAGTCACATCAAGCTCATGGAACCAGGAAATCATATAGGAATTTCAGAATTTCTCCTTTGGGGATTTTCAGAGGAACTAGAGTTGCAGTCCTTCCTCTCTGGCCTCTTTCGGTCCATGTACCTGACCACTGTCTTTGGCAACTTGCTCATCATTCTGGCCACCATCACTGACTCCCATTTCCACACATCCATGTGTTTCTTCCTGTTCAACCTGTCCTTTATAGACATTTGCTTAACCACCACTACAATGCCAAAGATGCTGGTGAACATACAAACACAGATAAGAGTCATAACCTATGCAAGCTGTCTCACCCAGATGTACTTTTTCATGCTCTTTACAGGATTAGATGACTTCCTTCTGGCTGTGATGGCCTATGACTGCTTTGTGGCCATCTGTCACCCCTTGAGCTACATGGCCATCATGAACCTCCATCTTTATAGATTGCTGGTTCTGGGGTCCTTGACCATGAGTGCCCTGCATTGCTTGTTACAATGCTTAATGTTTTTGTGGTTGTCCATTTGTAACCACTTGGAACTCCTCCAATTTATCTGTGACCATCATCTGATGATCCAGCTTTCCTGTTCTGACAACTTCCTCAATGAAATAGTGATGTATTGTGCAGTTAGGTTGCTGGTTTTTGGTCCCTTCACAGGTATCTTTTTCTCTTTTTCAAAGATTTTTTCCCTCTGTATGGACAATCTCATCAGTCCAGGGGAAGTATAAAGCATTTTCCACCTGTGCTTCTCACCTATCAGTGGTCTCCTTATTCTATGGTGAACTGCTAGGAATGTATCTTATTTCTACTGCATCACCAAATCCACACTCTAGTGTAACAGCCTCCCTGATGTACCCTGTGGTCATGCCCATGTTGAACCCCTTCATCTACAGTCTGAGGAATAAAGAAATGATGAGGGCTCTGAAAAGATTCTTCAGAAGGGCAGTCATCAAATGTCATTTCTTCTGGGGCTTAGGAGGTGCCTGTCATTACTGGGCTTGAAGGCTCAGAGCCAGAGGCTTTGATCATTTCATGGAACAGGAACTTTCCATAAAATTCAGATACAGCCTTAAATATGATAAAAATTTTTAAATCATACTGTGTACTACCATAGAAAAGAATTGTGTTTTTTAAAAATCTTTATTTTTAGAGAAGTTTTATAATGCAGAAAGTTTCAAAGAAAATATAGGGAATTAACAAGGCAGTATTTGCATCCTGGGTGGGCTGGTGGATCTGATGTCCATTCCAGTGTTCAGTGTCCTCCCCCACCCCAAAAAAAAAAGAAGATAAAAGAAAGCAGGTAAAATTATAATAAATAGGGAATTTGATTAAAAGGTATAAGTGTGCTTTATACTAGTGTAAAAGGTGAAAATAATTTCAAAATTAACAATTTCTCAAAAAAATTTAAACTGATTTAATAACTCATTTAAACAGGAAAATACAGGAGATTCCCATACACCCCACCCCATTACATTTTCCCCTACTAATAGCATATTTTATTAATGAGGTGCATTTGTAACAATTGGTGAACAAATATTGAAGCATTGCTACTAACCATGGACTGTAGTTTACATTACAATTTACACTTTATAACACATAATTTTACAGGTTAAAAAAAAAA
>JAQZBX010030070.1:0-26981 GCA_029593785.1 Cabassous unicinctus | reverse complement strand
CCTCACACTATATACAAAAATTAACTCAAAATGGATCAAGGGCCCAAATATAAGAGATAAAACAATAAAACTCTTAAAAGATAAGATAGAGGCAAATCTTCCTAAGCTGGGCTTTTGCAATGAATGCTAGATATGACATCAAAAGCACAAGCAACAGAAGAAAAATAGATAAATTCAACTTCATCAAAATTAAAAACTTTTATGCACAAAGGTGAATGAAAGGATAATCAAGAAAGTGAAAAGACAACCCACAGAATGGGAGCAAATATCTGATAAGGGCTTGATATTTAGAACATATAAAGAACATTTACAATGCCACAATGAAAAGACAAACAACCCAATTAAAAAATAGATAAAGGAATTTAACATACATTTCTCCAAAGAGGGTATACAAATGGCCTATAAAAATATGAAAAGATGCTCGATATCATTAGCCATTAAAGGACTGCAAATCAAAACCACAATGAAGTACTACTTCACAAACACAAGGATGGCTACTATTATTTTTTTTAATGGAAAATAAAAAATATTGGAAGGATGTGGAGGAGGTGGAATTCTATTGCATTGTTGGTAGCAATGTAAAATAGTATGGTCACCGTGGAAAGCAATATGACAGTTACTTTCAAAATATTGAATTTGTCACATGACCCAACAATTCCACTTCTAGGTATATGCCCAAAGAAAGTGAAAACAGGTTCTTAAACAGATACTTGTACAACAATGTTCACAGCAGCATTATTCACAATAGTCAAAAGGTGGAAACAACCCAAGTGTCCATCAAGAAATGAATGGATAAACAAAATACAGTACATATACACAATGAATTATTATTCTGCTTTAGGAAGGAATGAAGTTCTGAGATATGCTACAAGATGGATGAACCTTGAAAATATGCTGAGTGAAACAAGCATAAGGAGAAATATTATATGATGTAATTTATATGAGCTATATAGAAATAGCAAATTCACAGAGACAGAAAATAGGTTAGAGGTTACCAGAGGAAGATGGGGCAGTTTGCATGGATGTTTTAGTTTCCTAGGCTTTTCAAGCAAATAACATGAAATGGTTTGGCTTAAACAATGGGAATTTATTCACTCAGTTTTGAGGCCAGGAAATTGTTCAAATCAAGTGTTATCAAGGCAATGTCTTCTCCCCAAAGACTGTGGTGTTCAGGAACTGGCTGCTGGTGATCCTTGTCACATGGCAAGGCACATGGCAGCATCTCCTGGTATCTTCTAGGTTCCATTACAGCTTCTTGCTTCCTGTGACTTTCTTTCTCTAATATCTAAATTCATTCTACTTATAAATGCCTTCAATAATAGGATTAAGACCCATCCTGATTGGGCTAGGTCACATATCACTTAATTGAAGTAACTTCATCAAAAGGTCTCACTTACAATGGGTTCACACCCACAAGAATGAACTAAATTTAAGAACATGTTTTTGTGGGGTACATACAGGTTCAAATCACCACAGTGGGTATAGACTGTTTGAAAAATAATAACAATAATAAAAGATTTTTAAAAAATTTTTCTTTGTGTCCAATACTAACCCATTTTATGATTCTCATTTGTTTTGTTTTATTTTGTTTTTTTGAGGTACTGGGGATTGGACCCAGGACCTCATACATGGGAAGCAGGTGCTCAATCACTGAGCTACACCCTCTCCCCTCTTATTTGTTCTTGATTAAATGTGCAGTGTTAATCAAGTCTATTCACAATTCCATTGTCCCTTGAATGTATGAAATTACTGTTGTAAAAGATAGAAGCCATGGGTATGTAAGTGATTTCAGTTTACCAGGAAACAGTCAGAGAATGAGATTAAAATAAAAAAGAGAAAACATTCTTTAATTTTAATGTTAATAATATATTTTATTAGTCTTTGTATGCTTTGGTTGATAAGTCTGTAGAGCTAGGATAATGTCGTCCAAAACATTATCACAAACCTTCTCATGAGATGTCATAGACTAAAACAGCATAACTTTTAGTTAAAGAACCACTTTTTTCCTACTATCGGCGTTATGGAAGTCCTGTACTCAAGCAAAGTTATAATTATACATAATTAACTTTTCCATTTTCAACTAATTAAATTTAAAGAAGACCTGAAAACCCATCATCTCTGTATAACAAAGTGTATTGAAGCTTGAAAATTTGAACATTTAATCAAAAAAAGCATATCTATTCTGGTTCTACTTACTCCTCTTGTTAACAAAAATAGTGCACCAGCTCTAGAATAGAAATGCCAAGCTTGAAATTCTGTGGTGTTAGGTTGAGTATAAATTTACTGTCATATTTTTAACATGCATTTTAAAATTTAAATCTCAAAAGATCTAAAAGTGCAAGCTGTAAATAAAAAACAGCATAATTAATATAAAGTGATTCAAATAATCAAAACAAAACAGAAGAAAAACCCTCTGTATAATGTCTAAACAAAGACAGATGAAGAGATATCACATCCTTACTGGTTGACAAAATTTACTCATATATATATATATACTCATTTACTCATTCTTATATCTCCTAAGAATACAGATTATTTTACAAATGTTACCAATGTTAGAATTATAGATGATAAATTACAGATGATAAGTATAGATAAGGAAACATGAAAATACTTTCATTTTAACATGATACAATCCCAAATACATATATATACATATATGTATAGCAAGATTTTTACATCAGCATGGACTTTATTTATAATATATAAATTAAAATTAATCATCGAGGAGAAATATCTAATGTTATAGAAGGGGAAGGATTATTGTTTCAGAAAAAATATTTTGACAGTAAAATTCTAAGGGGAAAAAATTCTACAAAAATACTCAATAGAAAATGATAATTATTGCATGTGTATATATGCCAAAAAGGTATATATGTGTGTATATGTTTATTAACAACTGAAATTACATACACCAACATGCTAAATTATTCTTTCACATTTTGGAATTATAGATTTTTTTTTTTCTTATTTGCATCCTCTAAATGTTCTGTGGCAAAGGAATGTATTGCTTTGATATTCATTTTACAACCATTTATGAAACTATGTGCCAGGCATTGTATATGATAAGGTATTTAAAAGTGAATGAAACTACACAATCCCTACCTGCATAGAACTAATATTTATAATGTACAATTTACTTTAAAAATTATATTTCATAGTGATTAAGAGTACAGACATTGGAGGCAAGTTGACTGGATTCAAATCCCAGCTCCACTACTTCCTAGGTGTGACTTTAGACAAGTTATTTATCCTCCCTATGCTTCAGTGTCCTCATAAATAATATAGAGATAATGATAATACCTATCCCACAGGGATGTTTTGAGGAATAAATGAGTTAATATATGTAAAGCATTTAAATCAGTGCTGGCACCTGGCAACACTTTGTAAGCTATTATTTTTATTAATATTAATTGTTGTTTTAAATCCTGGTAATAAATGAATAAATAGTTTCATTGTTCCTTTTTTTAAAATTAGAGAGGTGGCTGACTGTTTTAGTGTGCTAAAGGCTGCCAAGGCAATATACCAGAAATGGGTTGACTTTGACAATGAGGATTTATTAACTTATAAGCTTACAGTTCTGAGGCCATGAAAATGTCCAAACCAAGGCGTCATCAGGAGATGCTTTCTCCCTGAGCTGTAGCTGTGAGCAGTCAGGCACATGGCAGCATCTGCTCATCTCTCCCCTCTCCTCAGGGCCTTGTTGCTTTCAGCTTCTGGCTTCAGTGGCTCCTCTCAGCTACTGTGTTTGGTTGATTCCAGATCTGGCCCCCAGGGCCTTCTCTTTCAGCTTCTGAGTGTTTCCTTCTGTTTCTGTGGCTCTGTAGATTCCAGTTTATAAAGGACTCCAGTAACAGGATTAAGGACCACCCTGTGTCATTCAATCTAATCAAAGGCCCTTAACTGAAGTAATTTAATCATAAGGTGCCAAGAGGTTCATACTTGCAGGAATGGACCAACTTAAGAACACAATTTTCTGGAGTCCACAAAAGACGTAAACTACCACATTGACCCAAAAAACCAATGCATACACTACAAAATCTACAACTACTACGTAATTTAAGAAATGGTAGTTATAGGGAAAAGCATGCTTTAATATAATGAAATATTATTATAAGGAGTGTGTTAAAATTTTATTATTAAACGTATCATTGTAGATGCATTGGCATATTTACATTTACATTTCTAAGTTTGCACAGAATTCAGAACACACTTGGCCTATCAGAAAACAAGGAATATTTTTCCTACCCATTTTTAATATGGTAAGAATAATTTTACTTAATGGAGTTGGCATAAATTGAAGTTATAAGTTATGGGGAAGAAAGGATGCTTTGAAAATATATGCAATCATTATTTAGAAAATAGGTATAATTCTATACCTTTACTTAACAAATTTAATTTCTGTGTTTCCTGTGCCCTTTGATATGTAGTTGAAGTGCAATGACAGGGAAAATTGCTAGAGTTACTTTTTTATATAACTACTTGAAGTGTTCAAATTTTAACCCAATGAGAACAAATAGATTTGGGAGGTAGAATGGGTTGAAAGGTGGGATATTAACAACACTAAGAAGTTTGCTTTAAAGGTCAAAGCAACTACTTTCACAATAACAACAACAAAAAAAAATTGGACAATTCTACAGGAATGTTGCTGCTAATGAAAACTAACCAGAAAAGCTGGGCCTGAGGTTGATATACTGCTTTTTATATTTATTTGTTATTTACTCAGTAGTAATCATTTGTCATTAATTACTGATGTTAGAGTCTTACTTTATGCTTCATTCAGCTACTCTCATTGGGAACGACTTTGCATGCCAGGCCCTGAACTAATGCTAGCTGCCCTGTCAACAAAATGCATCACTCAAAAGTTTACAGTCTAGTGAGAGGCAGACAGTTTCGTGAATAAGTCATTACTGTTCAATATATGATTAATAGAGATGTCTTTAAAAGGAGCAAGGTTTTTTCACCTGGCATTAAGTATGTGAAAGTTTTTCATGGCATTATTGTTATCAAAAAAGTCTGTGGAACACTCACATTTCGATGTGAATGTATTTATTTTTATTGTGTATGTTTGATTCAGACAAATAATCAAGATTTAGCACAAGAATTGAATAGGATAGGAGGCTCATTGAGGTAGATGCAAGGGTGGGGAGAAGACAAGGTAATTCCCAGCTGTATTAGTCTCCTGTGACTGCCATAACAAATTACCACAAACTGGGTGGCTTAAAATAAAAGAAATGTATTCATTCATAGTTCTGAAAGTCAGAAGTCTGAACTCAAGGTGTCGGCAGGACAGTGTTCTCTCTGATGGCTCTAGAGAAGAACCCTCCCCTTCCTCTTCCTAGTTTCTGGTGGTGTCTGCAATCCTTAGCATTCCAGGGCTTCTCACAGCATAACTCCAGGGTCTGCCTCCATCTTTACATGACCTCTTCCCCTGTGTGTCTGTTTCCTCTTTTTATAAGGTCTAGTTGTATTGGATAATCCAGTATGATCCTGTATTAGTCATCCAAAGGGGTGTTAATGTGAAATACCAAAAATGGGTTGGTCTTTATAAAGGGTATTTATTTGGGGTAGAAGTCCACAGATACCAGGCCATAAAGCATTGAGTTTCTTCTCTCACCACAGTCCATTGCCACGTGTTAAGCAAGACAGCTGCTGATGTTTGCCAGGTTCAGGCTTCTTGGGTTCCTCTCTTCCCGGGGCTGCGTTTCTCTCCAGGCTGTTTCCTCCACAAGGTCAGCTGTAGACGATCAGGCGAATGTCTTGCTTCTCTTCTCCTGGGGCCTTCTTTCCAACATCAAAACAGCTTCTCAAAGGCTGCTTCAACTCTGCTTTTGCCATGCCTTTTATATTTGATTCCCCACCCACCAAGGGGTGGGGCTCAATGGCCTACTGATGTGGCCCAGTCAATGCCCTGATCATAACCTAATCATGCCCGGATTAACAGATCAGTTTACAAGCATGATCCAATTATATTTTTGGAATTCATAATTACATTAAATTGACCAATGGCTACAGATCCCATCTGAACTTCACTAATTATATGTTGTGCCACCTTATTTCCAAATTTATGTCACATTCTGAGGTACTATGGGTTAGGACTTCAACATATCTTTTGGGGGGACATAATTCAACCCATAACACCAGGCAATGCATTTTTTGGTAAAACTTGTACTGGGGCTCATGTCTTCATGCATTGTACTCATTGCTTTCATGGATCATAGTTTTATCCTACCAAAAACATACAATAAACATAGACTTTGATTACCCACAGTCTAATAACTTCTTCCACCCTTGAAGACTAAATGTTAGCTTTGTGATAAGCTATTTCACGTGAACTGATACACACACAAAGCAATGACTTTTTAAATACAAATGATCTTATTCTGAAATTCCCAGCAGAGTATGTCAAAAGAACAATCTATGATAATTTTATTTTGAGCTTTACGTCAATTCCCATTCTTTGTTTAGACAGAAGTAAAATAGACTGTACTTTTTATCTGCATTTTGATGTCAATCTGGCCATTTCTCTCACTTCATGCAAGTTTAAAAGTTAAAGAATTCTCAACTGGCAAAATGCAAATGAAAAAATAGATAATGAAGGAGCCACCCAGCATCATGACAAATGTCTTACAAATTTCTGCACATGAAAGGGTCTAGAAAATGTCACAAGAAGTTCAATATAGAAATAGACAAAACAAAAACAAGTGTTTCTGTTAAAGGATTATGTTTTATAGCTGTATCACTTGAAATGTGGACTTGAGTGATTTTTAAATGTTTCAAGAAATTTTGGAATAAAGATTTTTAAAAAGGACTTTAATAAAATCCTCCACCTCACTCCTCCTCCCAACCCCATACACAATCATAAAGCTTAATAACTCCTGGTTATATGATTATGGTCCAGATAGTGGGATCAAAGTAGCAGAGTCTCATTGAGCAAAATGTTCAAATCACTGGGGTCAGATCAGTCCCAGGAAATAGTAGGAATATTCTCATGCATGAGGCCAACTTTCCATAGTATTTTGAAATAGAATGTGATTGTTTTTGACATGTGTTTAGAAAAAGCTCTAAAATCACATGCTGGAAGATGATAGACATGACATAGATAGTGGCACCAGAGTTAGGCAGTGCCATAATTTCTTTTAAAAAGTACCAAGAAAAAGGTGAACAAAGTGATCTATCCCCTTATGTATTAGTCAGCCAAAGGGGTGCTGATGCAAAATACCAGAAATCTGTTGACTTTTATAAAGGGTATTTATTTGGGGTAGAAGCCCACAGTTACCAGGCCATAAAGCATAAGTTACTTCCCTCACCAAAGTCTATTGCCACATGTTGGAGCAAGATGGCTGCAGACGTCTGTGAGGGTTCAGGCTTTCTGGGTTCCTCTCTTCCCGGGGCTTGCTTCTCTCTGGGCTCAACTCCTGTTTTCTCTACAAAGTCAGCTGTAGACTATGAGGCTCTCTAGGCTTTGCCTCACTCCACAAGGTCAGCTGTAGACTATCAGGCTAATGGCTCTGTCTTTCTCCCTGGGGCTTCTGCTGTGTCTAAGAGCCGTCTCTATTCTTCTGTGTTCTTCTTCTGTGTGTTCACTTCCTGGGCTCCAGCTCAAAACTCATCATCAGAACTCCAACTCTGTCCTTTGCCATGTCTTTTATCTGTGAGTCCCCACCCACCAAGGAGCAGGGACTCAACGCCCTACTGACATGGCCCAATCAAAGCCCTAATCATAATTTAATCATGCCCAGAGGAACAGACCAGTTTACAAACATAATCCAATATCTATTTTTGGAATTCATAAATAATGCCAAACTGCTACACCTTATATTACAGAGTTATAGTTAGTGCAGAGATTGAGAAATTCACATGCCTTGAGGCACTCAGTAGGTAACAGGTAGAGGGGCCACATTTAAGACAACAACAGGCTCTGTGGTGTGCAGTGAAGGTAACAATCTAAATCGAGTCTTCTAGATTTCCTCTTCTTCTTCATTTCCTCCTCCTCCTCCTCTTCACCCTCCCCGTCTTCATTTCTCCCTTCTTACACCTCCTCTTCCTCTTCCATCTTCTCCCTTCTTCCTTCTTCTTCACCTTTTTCTTTACCTTCTCCTTTTTCTCCTCCTTCATAAGTTGATAGTGTATTGGTCAAATACCAAAAAGTTATCTCCGTGGTGGAGACCCACATACGTGATGTAATGTGATGACCACATTAGGTCATCAAGCTTTTACCCAATTTAATATATTTGGACTGAAATTTCAAAGGAGTTGATCTCACAGATATCCCTGACACAGAGGTGATACAAGACAATGGAAAGGCATAGCCTTTTAATAAGAAGTAAATCTAATGGAAGGGCAGAAGGAATAGTAGGTGTAGTAATAGTAAGTTGTGTCTGTGAGGGTAGAAGCATTGTAAAAACCAGAGTGGGTAAAGGGAAGACATAAAAAAGAACACACAGAACTGTTATTATTAAAACCTCAGTGCTTGAGCTAGAGGGGTTCTATAGATTTGAACTGTTATTATTAAAACCTCAGTGCTTGAGCTAGAAGGGTTCTATAGATTTGAAAATGAAAATGTCAAAAGATGGTGAATTTCTAAAGTTCACAGCTAATTTCATGTAAGTATATTAATAGCAGAGTTAACCAGGACAGATGCAGAATTGTTTTCTCTAAGGGAAGAATTAGGCAAAAGTTTAGTCCTATTAAACAGTAAACTCCCTAAAAGCTAAGACTGTCTCATTTATGTACATCTAATAGCTTTATCATAGTGCCTAGTTAAATGTAAGTGCTCAATAAATATTAGTTGTTTCAGACAGAATTTAATAATGACTAAAGTAGCACAAAAGTTGCTGCCTGCTTCCTCCAGGGCTTTGTCAGTCCAGGAGAAGAGACAGGAAAGTAGCTGCAAGGCACAGGATGACTTTGAGGTGTTGAGCCCTGAGGCAAACCTACTAGCAGGGCTTGGTGGCAGGCCTAAGTCCCAAAATATCCCACCTCCCCACCCTTTGTGAATTTTAAAAAATATAACATCCCCAATTCCCCAGATGGATATTCAATTTGGCTGAGGCATCTCCTTTAAAAAAATTAATCTACATTCGTAAGGTTAAAGTGATATTAGTCACACAGATGGAACAATATAAATTAGGTAGCTTTTCTCCTAAACACTAGACAAAATCAGTTTTGTTTGTTGAGTTGGATGTGGTGATGGTAGAACAATATTGTGAATATGATTGTATATTTGGATGTGGTTGAAAGGGGGTATCTTGGGCTGTGTATGTTACTAGAATGAAAAATTTAAAAACAAAAAACATAGGGCTGTACAACAACACAAACAGTGAATCCTAATGTAAGCCATGGACTGTAGTGAATGATATAATTATAGTGATGTTGTTTCATCAGTTATAACAGGGATGTACTGTGAGGGAGTAGTATATGGAGGCTCTGTATTTTATGCATGACTTCTCTGTAGACCTACGACTTCTCTAAAATAAACTAACAAACAGATAAATTTAAAAAATGCAGAATCTCAGGTTCCACCCTGGAACCTGTAAGTAAGACCCTGGCTTACTGAAGCAGAATCTGCATTTTAACAAAAGCCTCAATTTTTGAAGAATAAGATTCATAGTTACTTGCAATAATTTTAAGGGCTTGACATATTGGTCTGTACTCTTTTATTAGGCATTGCCTATGTTCTTGAGGGATTCTTGTCCCTCTAATTGAGAACATAGCAGGACTTCCCAGGATGGGAGTTTAATATTTTCTTTTTTATTGGGTGGGTTTCCACCACTGAGAAAACACACTGTGACAAGATGAATACATTCATATTCCATAGAACTATGCCTCAGGTAAGCCCTATCCCGTACATTCCCTCACACCTGACGCCCTACACTAGTAACCCTCCCCTGCCATATTTGCCAAAAGAACATTCCCAGCATTGTAGTTTTAACCACAGACCTGCAAATCCCCAGAGTTCACCTGCTCCTTCCCTCAACCTTCCTCCCAGTTTCATCAATAGTCCAACCCAATCCTCCCACCATACTCCCCCCACAGACCAGCACTGCTGAACCCAATCATATCACTGCATCACTCTCACAACCAACCACTGCCCAACCACACCTTTTCACCTTATCATAGATTTTGCCCATATGGGCACGGCCTCACCACCCTCTACTCCCTTTCTGTCTCCTCTAAACCTATCTTCCACACTCAAGCTAAATTTGCTTAAGTCACATCAGTGAGGTCATATAATATTTACCCTTCAGGACCTGGCTTACTTCATTCAGCATAAGGTATTCAAGATTCATCCATGTTATCTCATGTGTTAATACTGCATTCCTTCTTACAGCTGAGTAATAGTCCATTGAATTTATATACCACAGTTTGCTTATCCATTCATCTGTTGATGTACATTTGGATTGCTTACAACTTTTGGCAGTAGTGAATAATGCTGCTTTGAACATTGATATGTCTTATTCTTCAAAAATTAAAACTTAGTGGTTACCATAAGTTCTGAGGGGAAGGGGTGGGAAGAATAGAATAGATAGAATATAGGGCAGTTTTAGGACATTAGAATTGTCCTGCATGATCTTGCAATAATGGATACAGGCCATTTTAAATTTCATCAAAACCTATAAAAGTTGATGGTCCAAAATGTAAACCATAATGTAAATCATTGGTCACGGTTAGTAGCAGTGCTTCAATATTTGTACATCAATTGTAACAAATATATCATCTGCATGTAAATATTATTAATAAGGGGAGAGTGGAAAAAGGGGGATATTGGGTATATGGGAATACCCTATATTGTCTATGTGATTTTTCTGTAACATAAAGCTTCTTTGAAGATAAAATGAAAAAAATAAGACACTGGAGGAATATATGGAAAAAAATGTCACTGTACATACAAGACAACAGATCTTACAGTGATGAAAGACACAATGTCTTAAAAATTTTTATATTATTCAAAATTTAAAAAATTTTTTTGTATTTTATTTGTTTTTTAAAAACTTACTAATATTTCATTTTCTTATTAATTTTATTTGGTTATTTTGTTGGTTTCATTTTTGGAGAAGTTTTGGATCACAGAAGGGTCACAACTATGGCAGGGGAGGATCACTGCTGTGGGTTGTCAGTGATGGGGGATGTATGGGGAGAGGTTCACCTGGGGCATGCCTCTAAGGCATATGAATATGTTCAAGTGTTCATGGGCCATTGTTTCGTAGGTGGAGACCCACACAATAACCTAAATAATATTGAATTTCCATCCTGGGAATACTGCTACTATCTCTAATAGGACAGCGAGAATCCCCTCAATATAAGGGCAATGCCTAGTGAAGGAAGACAGACCATTATACCAGGCCCTTGATATTGATGATTGTATTTATGAACACTTTCTTATGAAATTGAAACTTAACCTAGAAACTTAGCCTAATATTATATATTGCCTAAGAGTTACCTCTTGAAAGCCTCCTTGTTGCTCAAATGTGGCCTCTCTCTAAGCCAAACTCAGCATATAAACACACTGACTTCACTCAGTGTGGGATATTATGCCCAGAGAAAAGCCTCCCTGGCACTGAGGGATTATTATCAAGAGTCAACTAGCAATGCATCTGGAAAAAGGCTTTGGGCAAAAGGGGGAAATATTAAATACAAATGAGTTTTTATAGCTAAGAGATTACAAAGTCAGTCAGAAGGTCATTTCAGAGGTTAGGCTTATGCATGCTTCAGCAGGATCTCATTGACTGCCACAGTAAACAGTGTCTCAAAGAATGGGGTTCCTGAGGGCTCTAGAGACATCCAGACACTATCAGCAGTGCAGACAAGCTCAGGAATTTGGCACCCTGTCAGTGGGCCTTACTTTGGAATTTATGCTACCCAGCATAAAAGAGTTAGACTCATTTATACTTTCTCTACACATGGCTCTTCTGCCCCTTTTATTCAAACCTATAATTAGCACTATACTTGTTAAATATATATCTCAGAGACTTATATCTTTGGCATGTCCTTATGCCAGTTAAGCCCTGAATCTCAGCAGAGTTGCAACACTTACCTCTACAGTTCATCGGACTCACCCAGGACAACTAACCATGAGATGATAGA
Organism: Cabassous unicinctus; assembly: GCA_029593785.1. Lineage (NCBI taxonomy): Eukaryota > Metazoa > Chordata > Mammalia > Cingulata > Chlamyphoridae > Cabassous > Cabassous unicinctus. The sequence continues at coordinate 14,894 of JAQZBX010030070.1, read as the reverse complement.
CAACATTCATCCCAAGGAACACAGGGTGTCTGTAACTGCAAGCCAGATAGTTCTATCCATCTGCCTCATGGGATCTAAGCCCCTTCTCACTTAGAAACAGAGTGGGCATCACCATCCCCAAATCCTCAAGATTGGGGAATGTACAATGGACAAAAGTAGACTTCTTATTATTCTATTATAAACTTATTATTATTCTAGCAATGGGAGAACTTTTATCATTGATAGAAAGGCAGTGGCCACCAGACGTTTTGAGGGGAGGGAGAGGGAAGAATAGGTGTAACATGGGGCATTTTTGGGACATTGGAATTATTCTGCATGACATTGCAATGACAGATACAAGTCATTATAGATTTTGTCATTACCTATAAAATTGTGCAGGACAGAGTGTAAACTATAATGTAAGCTATAGTCCACGGTTAGTAGCAATGCTTCAGTATGTTTTCATCAATTGTGACAAATGTGCCACATTAATGAAGGATGTTGTTAATATCAGAACCTGGGTGAGGGAGGGAGTGGGGCATATGGGCATCCTCTATATTTTTTATGTAACATTTATGTAATCTACAGCTTCTTTAAAAATAAAAAAATATTAAGAAAACAAAACAAAACAAAAGCCTCATGTGATTTATATGCTCATTCAAGTGTGAAAACCCTTCTCTAAAATATTATTTTTATTTCCAAATTCCACCTAAGGAAGGTCATAGGACAAGGAAAGTTGGGAAATACTTCTATTCTCTCTTCTCCAAATGACTTCCTGATTCTAGCGGTCAGGGTTGAAGCATGTGCTATTACTGATATATTTTAAATACTTTATGGGTTAAGTAGGCTTTGAAACTAACCTGAGAGCCAAACCAATGCATGCAATATAGCATCCATAGGGAAATGTGTTCTGATTTAAACAGCTAACTTGGATATAAGGTATTGGAACACAATAAATTCAGGTTGCCTTTTGTCATCCATAGAAAAAGGATGATCCTTAATCCAGAAAACTAAGCTGAATTTTGGTGCACAAATCTAGAAGTAGCAGAGTTAATAATATTAGAACTTCCATATTCAAATGTCTGTGACAGTGAGAGAAAATCAAACATCTAAACAAACAAGAAAAAGAAAACTCAATATCATGTTTAAATAAGACAAATAAATAATGCCAAAAAAACACTTCACATTTCCCATCAAATGAAGAAATCAGAAAACAAGAAATGAGTGAAAAATTTCTTTCAAGACTGCCTGTGGTTTAATGACAGAACTGTATCTTATTCATCTGTCCCCAACATCTAGAAATATGACTGGAACAAAGAAAAGCCTCAATAGTTAGTGAGTGAATTAATGAATGAGTAAATTAATACACAATACAATGCCACATTTAAAATATGCTCTAAGAAAATGTCAAATCAACAAAAATGCACAGGTAATACTAAATAAAAAGAGTTATTTAGTTAGTAGATAAGTATGATTCAGGTGACTAGCATGTATAAGCTATCTTAAATGGTATGCTCTACATCACTGAGGATAGAACATAAAAAAATGACCTTTAACAACTGCACATTTTTGTTTGAACATAATGAAATAGTCATTAACAGCAAAGGAGGTAAAATTTATAACAGAATACTGAAATAAGAATTAATTTTCCTTGAATATCTTCAAATCCAGATAATCACTGATTTGTGGAGTTTTTAACCTCAAAAAACACAAGAGAATAAAACCAATTTTCTGGTTAATATATATTTTGAATATTTTGCTCTAAGTCATATCTTCCAAGATGTAAGCATAGAATTGTTATGACAAAGTTGACCTAAATGCTCTATGTCCTTATGTCAGTCTTTTAAAAGTTTTAGTGAATTGGTCTCCCATGGAAAATCAATTAAATGTCTGACAGGTGAACATTTTATATGCCTTTTTAAAAAATTTTTTTATTTTTTTAAAGATTTATTTATCCATTTATTTATCCCCCCCTTGCTGCTTGTGTTTGCTGTGTCCATTTGCTGTGTGTTTTTTCTGTGTCTTGCTGCATCAGCCCACAACACCACGTGGGCCGGCCTACCCTCACAAGGAGGCCCCAGGAAGCGAACCCGGGGCCTCCCACATGGTAAACGGTGCCTCTATCGATTGAGCCACACCCACTTCCCTATATGCCTTTAGTTTTAATGCAATTTAGATCAACTCAGAAATCTATCAAGCTAGTTTGGTTTTATGAACACATTGTAATCAATATACTTCAACTTAAGCAGTAACTAAGGGCAAAGGGACTTTTCACGTTAACTTTTCTTAAAATTGAATTCTGGATTGGAGTTTACTTTTTTGCTTATCTTTACACAGGAATCATTTATTTCCAAAATAAGAATCCAGCACCAAAATAATTCCAACGTTTACTTTTCGCTGGTAGTGTGGTCATGCTAAAGGCCATATCACCAAGTAACTAACCACTTTGAATCTATGTGTTCAGTTTACTTTACCAGTAAATGTAATTATTACTTTTATTATTTCTCTTAAAAACTACCACTTTTAAGTGTGCAGAAGTGTTCACTTGAAACTAATACACCAGCATTGTGTGAACACAGAGCTCAGAATTCACTTTCACACTGAGCACATTTTAAATATGCAAATTGTTTATATCCCACTTCTGGAGTAGGTGGCACTATTATTTTCCAATCCATCACCATACCTTTGTGAGTCTATCTAAGCTGCATTCTATTGCAACTAACTAAAACACATTTAGTGAGTGTCTAGTGTGGGAGAGGAACTTTGCGGGCCAGGCCATAACAGTAAACAAGACAAACAAGATCATGACTGCCAGAGATTTTGCATTCTAGAGGAAGCTGAAAGTGGATAGACAAGAAACAAATAAGGAAATATCAGTTAAAAATATAAAAATCTGATAGATGGTACCTGGTGGTAACTTTACATTGTGTATTCAGAAGAGGTCTCTCTAAGATTTTATTTAGGTTGAAATGTGACAACAGAGCCAGATGTAAATATCTGGGGGAGGGTCATTCAGGCAGGAAAAGAGCATCTAATGCAAAACCCTAAAATGTGAAGAAGCTGGACATGTTTAAAACACAGAAAGAAGTGGGCATGGAATACAGGGTTGGGAGGTAGTCTTTCTTTGTCTGAAGGCCTTGGGCTAGCCAGATAGCAACAAATGGGATTTAGGGTTTTGAGTGGAGGGCAGCTGGCAACACCCCTATAGTCTTAGGGTGGGAGTTGGTCATGCCAGAATGACCTACAATGAGGATGGGGTTTAGGTCATGTGGTATCAGTCAACATGGACACTAAGACCAACCATGTGAACAATCAATTAATCAATCAATTATATCTATGTAATAAAGCCCAATATTGCAATGTTCAGTGTAAAGCTGGACACTGAAGCTCAGGTGAACTCTGGTTGGCAATACTGTATGCCACACATTAATTCTGGAAGAGTAACACATCTGGACTCCATGGGGAGAGGACACATACCAGAACCTGTGTGTTTGGAAGGCTCCTTGATTTTGCCCAATGTGCTTCCTCCCTTCGCTGATTTTAATCTGTATCCTTTCCTTGTAATTAACCATACCACAAGTATCATAGCTTTTAGTGTGTTCTGTGAGTCCTTCTATCAAATTATTGAACCTGCAGATGTTTCAGGAACCCCTGAACTTGCAGTTGGTGTCAGGAGTGAGGGCAGGTTAAGCACTGTGCCTTCTAATTTTTAGTTTGGCTAATTCCAGGTAAAGGGGTAGGCAGGAACTAGATCAGACAGGGCTGTATCTACAAAGGAAAAGAACCTTGAATTTTTTTCTAACTGATATAGGAAATCTTGGAAAAGTTTTAAACACAGGCATGACACGATCAGATTTAGGATTTTAAAAGAACATCCTGCCTACTCTGTGAAGGATGAGTTGTACAAGGAAAGGGTGGAAGCCAACAACTCCTGCAGTCTAGATAGGAGAGGATGGTGCTTGGGAAATGTGGTCGAGTAGAGAAGAGAGTGAAGATGTTTTTGGTTTTTTTTAAAAATTTGGGAGTAGAGGCAATAGAAGCACCTTGAAAATGCAAAGATCCTATAGCTTTTTACCAGGGTATGTTTTTCTATTTTATTTCTAATGGTATAGTTAATAGTTTTAGAATTCTGTTGACCTTTATTGGACCAAACTATCAATATCTTCATGGAGTAGTCTATGTAGAATCCATGTAGAATCCAAAGATTCTCTTCCCTAATATTTCTGTAAAATGAGAAAACTCATAACTCACCATCTCTTTGAGCAGGTTGGATTTTTTTTTTTTTTTTTTTTTTAACAAAATCCATGATTTAACGTTTGTCTCTGAGCTCCTTAAGGTCAGGGACTGTGTTAACTTTATCTATCACCTGGGATCAGCACAGAATACACAATAGATTCTTGATAAACACATAAGGAATAAATGGTGCTCATGCTAAATTTTATTTGCACCTTTTTGACTTAAATAAACTTTATAAGGTCTGCTTAAAATTTATTCCATTTGGTATTCTGTCACTTGGAAAAGACTCTTCTTTTTTTAACCTCAAATTTTGGGTTACCTCAGTACCAACACATGAATAATTATGTTTCTATTTCCTTATTATAGATGCTAACTTGTTAGCAATAAGAAAATAAATGCTATATTTTTTTAGTGATTACTATATAGCAGTCATTAAAACACATACACACACACACACACACACATACACCAGCTGAATAAGGTAAATAGTTTTACTTACAGAAGAGAAAATGGAGATTCAGAGAACTGAGATAATTTGGCAAATACCTCCCAAAAAGAGTGGTGGAAGTAGGGTTTGAGCACAGGTCTATATGACTTCAAGGCCTGTCCTTTGGACAACTGCTTACTGTTACCATTCCTAATAAGATTATTGTGAATATATGTGTAACCGTTGGGGAATTTGATGTAATTATGAATTCCAAAAATATAATTGGATCATGCCTGTAATCTGATCTGTTAATCTGGGCATGATTGAATTATGATTAGGGCGTTGACTGGGCCATGTCAGTCAGTAGGGCCTTAAGTCCCACCCCCTGGTGGGTGGGGAATTAAATATAAAAGGCAAGGCAAAGAACAGAGGAGAAGCAGTCTTTCCAGAAGCAGCTTTGATGTTGGAAAGAAGGCCCCAGGTGAAGAGAAGCAAACTGTTCGCCTGGTCGCCTACAGCTGACCTTGCGGAGGAAACAGGAGCTAAGCCCGGAGAGAAACGCAGCCCCGGGAAGAGAGGAACTCAAGAAGCCTGAACCGTGGCAAATGTCGGCAGCTGTCTTGCTCCAACACGTGACAATGGACTTTGGCGAGGGAAGAAACTTATGCTTTATGGCCCGGTAACTGTAGACTTCTACCCCAAATAAATACCCTTTATGAAGACCAACCCATTTTTGGTATTTCACATTAGCACCCCTTTGGCTGACTAATACAATATGTAATAAAATAATGCATAAAAAGTATTTGGCACAGTGCTTGACACATAATAACAACTCAAAAAATGTCAGTTTACTTCCCCTAACACTACAAAAGGGCAATCACATTTAAATCACCCCTTTCTAGTATATGCTAGTATTTCTGAAATGCTGGTTTGGAATATGCTTCCTTAGAAGATTGACTTTATCGTTATTTCTCTTGACTCTATGTCAAATTCTGTTCACTATTTCAGTAGATGCCTTGGTATAAATATGAATTCATAAGAACAAGATAATGAAAATGCTTTTAAATTTAAAAATAGTCTTCACAATTCTAATGCTTAGCAACTAACATTAAAAAGGGAAAGAAGAGCACAGTTAACAATCCTTTCCCTTTAAAGACCATCCTGTTTATAAAACCATCTTTATCTGTGAGTGCTTTAAATCAGCAGGAATAAAAGCAAAATATAATGAACTCCAAGTTTAACATCGTAGCAAATTAACTATTTCACTTCTCTACCATTAATAATATTTACAGAGTAGTACTGGTGAAGATTGATTGCAAAATGAAATATATATGGTGAAATTAAAATGAACTCGCTAAGCTAAGAAAATACCCAATATCTTTAAAAATATATTTCTACTGGTTACTTCTATAAATACCATCTAAAAGTGTCTAATAGTGATAATCAAGCTGTGGTTATGAAGTCTGTAATCTAGTTTTAAATGCTCCAGCATAGAGAGGATTATATCACACATGTATCAGTCAGTTTCCGCTTTAACTCTAGGGACAGCCAGTTGCCTTAAGGGAGATTCCAAAAATGGTCAGCTCACAATTTACCAGAAAAGGCCATTTTTCAGAAGTAACTAGTACAAGTTCTTCAACTAACTGCATCTCAACACCTGAGACTTGGCTAATTAACACACTAAATATCAGAAATGGTTTTTATCTGGGAAATTCATGGTTTATTTATAGGCATGATGAAAGTTAGAAATGGGTGACATCAATGGTATTCATGGATTGCCAAAATATTTTAGGGACATTTTCTACCCTTGTATGAATCTAGTGAGGCCTGAACGCTTTGTCCTTAGGCAGGGGACCTGAGGCTGAATTCCCAGATTATCTTGTGGCCATTCATAGGTTCCCAAGGATTTCTGGCTGTCTGAGGCAGACTATGAGGCACATCTCTGTAAAAAATCATGCAGAGTACCTGAGAAACAGAGAGTTTGCATTTTGTCATGTTTTCAGAACCTGGTTGTATGAAATGTTTTTGAACCTACTTGTTAATAACTAATTGTTAAGTAAATGTTCATAAGTATGGCAAAATTTGGTCTGAGATTTGCTTTCATTATTTGCTACTGCCACTTTGTTGGGAGGGAGAAAACCCGTTCCCACTTCAAGCTCCTTCTGTGTCAAACAGAATTCATGAATTGTGTATAATCAAAGAGGCTTAAGTCAGCCACAGCAGCATTTTAGGGGATTTGTTTTCGTTAGTTTTCTGTGGGAATGTTAAGAGAACATTTTAAAAAAATAAAACATATTAGTCTTATTTATCAGGCAGTTCCAAATCGACCTTCAATAACACCAAACATGAGCTCATATAAATGAATATCTTCATTGTTTCTTAGTTTTCAATTAATATTCTTTTTTCCATCTTCCTAGAAAATGGGTGGAAAGTGGCAACAAGTACCTTGAGAATTTAAATATGGTAATTTAAGAAAAGCTTTGGGAGAGCAGATGTGGCTCAAGTGGTTGGGCATCCGTCTCCCATATGGAGGGAACTGGGTTCAATCCCCAGGTCCTCCAGTAAAATAAAAAAAAGAAAAAAATATATAGAAGGCGCGTGGGTGCACCGTCAAGCCCCACCGAGCCACACGGCAAGATGATGACATAACAGAAGAGTGACACAAAGGAGAGCCAAGACGAGACGCACCGAAAAACCAGGAAATGAGGTAGCGCATATGGCAGAACAGCTCTCTCCAACATCGGAGGTTCCCAGCATCAAATTCTGGTGAAGACAGGAGGAGAAGAATAAGAAGAGAGGGCAGAAACTGAGACACAGAGAATTGCCCAGCGAATGGACACGAAACAGCAAAAACGGGGTGGGGGTGGGGGTTAAAATGGATAAAAGTAAAATAAATAAATAAATCTTTAAAAAAAAAAGAAAAGTGTTGTCCTCAGAGTGTACAAAGAATCCAGAGAGAAAAAACAGGAAACAGTGATTTAACCTTAGTTAAATTTCATAAACCATTTTGCCCAGCAAACTGGGTTTGGCAGAACACAGTGTGCTTTTGCCAAACTTTTCCTCATTATTTAAAACCACATGTTCAAGAAATGGGATTTAATGTATATGTAACAAATGTTTTTATAAATATATTTTACTGGTAGATATTAGTTAGCTAAGGTAACCAAGCCTTAACATAAGCTCATTATAACACAAGTCACGGGATTGTTTTAATTAATCAGTCACTTTCCTAAGGTATAATGAAATGGAATTTATCTACAGAGGAAATGGATTTTAGTTGAATCATGAGGACTTGAAGTTGAATATATTTATCACCAGTGTGATTTATTAAAACTTTTATTAAACTATGGAAAGTTTAGGAATGCAGCATAGATCACTAAACAAATAAAAATTCAAAGGTTGGAAAGGGACTTTGGCAAGTTGCGAGCTCATTTGGCTTCAGTTGCCGCTTCTGTAAAATTTAAGGGTTGCTGTATGTGTCAAATCCCAATCGAGTCATATTAAGGGTCACTTTTATTATTCACTCACTCACCATGGGCCCCATATCTTGTAAACTGTGCTAGCCAGACTGTATTTAGTGACCAGTAATTCTTTTCTCAGAATTTTATTAATGAAACATATTTATCACTGCCTCTGATCAGTTTAAGATAATCAGGATTACCATACTGGGTAGATACACTCCTGGTCAAAGCCATAGAAATGTGATGTTTTACTTAGCTTATACAGGTTTACTGTGGTTAAATTTATTATTTCCATCAGGCATTTTAAAAATAAGCAGTGCTGATTATATGAGTATAATTTGTTCCAGAAAAGAGCCATTTGATGTGAGTATATATAAAACAAGAGTCATTCTACCTTAGAAGTTGAAATTTAAAATGACAAAAACTGGTATATTTTGGTTAAACTTTGCAGCTAAAATATATTCATACCAAAAGGTATCATAGACAAATAAAGACAGTGACACAAATGTTGCTTGTTTTATTTTAGCATAATTTTTTGCTGCAAACCATCACTCACATTTAACTTTCTCTGCAAGTTCACGAGGAGAGCCATTTTTTTTGGACAGGGGTCAGTAGGCGCAAGGGAAGGCAAAATAGTCCAGGCACCAAAATCTCTTTAATCCTTTGATATTCAAATCATTCTCTTTTATAGTTCCACCATCCTTTTGTAGGATCTTTGATTTCACTTTGGAGTTGATTTTTGTATTGTATTTGCATTATGTGGTTGAAAGATTACAACATGTGGCAACCATCCAAGTGACTGTCGAAGAGAACAATGGTTTTAAAAGCCAAAAGCAGGGCTAGATCTAGTGCAAACTGGGGGTTAGAGTGGGGGTTATTGTTTTGGTATGTGGTAAGTTTATCAAACTTTTTTTCTTTAGATTACAATGACTTTCTTCCCTCTCCATCCCTATAACCTAGTACCCTTAGGTACCAGGTCACTGGAGGAACAAACCCCTGTAAGGAAAATAGTTCATTGTCATCCATTGAAAAGCATCATGAACTTGGTTGACCCAGAAACCACGGGCTGGAAGCCACTAGGTATTTATTATAGCTCTTGCTGTCTCTAATATTTTCTACATCTCTTTTTTTTTCTGATGTGGAAATTCAGAACTTGATGGGTATTTTCTGGAGGTCATACAATCAATTACTGCCAAAGTCATGTCTAGAGTCCAGGTTCTGACCTTTTTTTTCCCCTTTAAAATAATATTTTGCAGTTGCAAATGTTTGATTTTACTAAACCAATTTGAGCTTAGTTTCTAAGCTCTAAGACATCATAATTCAATTATATAAAAATGCCAAATATTTAAACACCACCAGGAGCAACAACTCAAATGTACCTTCATGAGACTTAATAGGACATTTTTTTAAAGAATTATTTTATTGTGTTATATTGTGTTAATGCTAACCAATCCTTTCTAGTCTAGAGAGCAAAATTAAGCTGAAATTTTAGACACAGGCACTTCATGGTAGCATAATTTGATACAACCCAACTGTGGTAGTTTGGAGTCATGTACCCCAGAAAAGCATGTCCTTAATCTTAATCCATTCCTGTGGTATGAATTCATTGGAAATAGGACCTTTTGATGAGGTTATTTCTGTTAAAGTGTGGCCAAACTGAGTCAGGATAAGGTTTAATCCTATTACTAGAGACCTTATAGAGATAGAAAGAAGCTACAGGGAACAGACAGAAGGTGGAAGTCAACGGAACCTAGATGTGTAAGAAGACACTACCACGTGCATTGTCGTGTGATGGAGAAGCCAAGGAATCCCAAAGATTGCTGGCCATCCAGAATATACCAACTCTGAGAGAAAACAAGCCTCCTAGCCTCTGAAACTGAGCAAATAAATTCCTGTTCTTAAGACAACCTATTTATGGCATTTTATATTTTTTAAGCATCTAGAAAACTAAAACACCCAACAAGGGAATTTTATTTATGTAATTGGTGCTAAGACTTGTAATCACATGGCCTCAGCTATGACAAGACTTTAAACATTGAACTGTCAGGAGCCAGGGAGAAGAGATGAATGTGAGTATTAGAATTTGGGATGAAATTCAGTGTAACTGGTCTTCAACACTTTTGACTTATTCTGAGTTTGAGTCTTCTTAGATTAGATTGTGGGACATTTTCCCTATAAATGTATTGATATAATCCTTTTTTATCTTCCTGGAAGTCTTGAACACAAACTCCCAAATAGCAAGTTTGCCATTGTTGTTTTTCTGAATCGCCCTCCTTGAAGAACTATTTAAGCAGAAAAAAAGGGAGAAAAGATCCTTCTCCTGTCTTGGGCCACACTGGAACAGTATCACAGGAGAGTCCCATGCTTGTTATAATCAGGCCTCCATGGTCAGATTTTGCTAACCTCTTTGAAGAATATGAGGGCTTTTAAAAAAATTGTTTTCTTATGTTTTTCCAAAATTCATGGAAAGTGTATCTTTCCACCAATCATCAAGCCTTTTATCTGATAAACTATGAAAGTTAAGCCTTTCTCAATTTACACTGATAAAGGAAGATCAGTAAGAAGAATGGGAATTTAGGAATATTTGAGAGCTACTTCTTGCTTAATGGTGATACTGTTCAAATTTAGAATATGCACATAATATAATATAATTGTGGAAATTCAGATCAGTTTTATAATAAAAAGCATCATGATTAGGAGAGCTTCAGGGTTCTATCCCTTTACCTCCAATAGAAGATTTGAAAAATCAACAAGAACTGGCAGAAACAACTTTCTCAGAACTCCAGAAAACAGTTAAAGGATTACAGTAACACGGTGAATGCTGAATCAAAAAAAAAAGGCAATTTAGAAGCAGTAAGGTCTTGTAGTGCTCTGGCTGACCCCTTCCCTATACCCTCACCAGTTCAGTGCAGAGCCGGCCTGCTCTTTCAGTGCAGATCCATGGTCATGGTTCCAGAGGGAGCAGAGGAACCTTCGTGTACATGTTGGGGACATGTATGTCTGGCCCAAGCTGTCTGGTGGCAGCCTAAGAGCCTGAAGCAGGACACTCATCACAGACTTGCCATCCTAGAACTTGCCCTGCCTGTAGCAGAAAGCTCACAGTGTTCTGCTAAGAACACTGTGGGAGAGCCATCAAGTCATGCAGTTTGGGGCAAAGGATTGCTTGCCGTGGAACATGCAGTGCAGTGCCTAGGACTGTGAGGAAATTGTTTCCTAGGGAATAGGGGATATTCTTATCTGTGTAAATGGGGAAATTCTTAGGGCCACACATACATGCACATGACAAGAAGTATGCACAAAAAAGGATCAGAAAAGCCCTTATACTTTGACCTGGAGCTATTCTCTAAACTCATTTTATGGATCAGCTCTGATGGCTGCCACACACAAAAAAACAGTAAACTTAAAAATAAAACAACTGAAATCTGCTCTGAGTGAACAGCCTGAGGAACCTGTGGGACACCATCAAGTGCACCAATATATGCGTTGTGGGAGTCCTATAGGGAGAAGAAAGAGAGAAAGGGTCAAAGAGAATATTCAAGGAAATAATGGCTGACAACTTCACAGATTTGATGAAAGACATGAATATGCACATTCAGGATGGTCAATGAACTCCAAACAAGATAAACCCAAATAGACCCATACTGTAACTTATTTTAATCAAACTGTTGAAAGCCAGAAGAAAGAAGCAAAGTGAACCTCCATAAGATTAAATACCAATTCTGTGTGGGGCTGTTGGGGAATAATGATTGCCCCAGGAAAGAAACTAGTAGTTTGGGTAGATACAAGGCATCTTTAAGAGAAAATGTCTTAGGGAGCCCCAAGGAACTGATGAAGTTAAGCGTGCCATCATTAGTGTATACTGTTCAGAACAACATGGCTTTCCCAGTTCCTGGCAACCTGTATGCAGCAGTGTACCAGGTGATCTACCAATTAAAGATTCCTTGTGCTGCTTTATGAACTGTTTTAATGTTAATCCAGACACTCAGCAAATTACAGTGGATTTCAGTTTTTATGCTGTGTGGTGGAGTCACACTTGCACAATGGAAACCAGCCCAAGTTACTAAAATTGTGGTGAAACAGAATCCATTATTATGCCAAAGCCATTTCTGTACTACCTGTTCTCTTGTTGACGTACCAGGGGAAAGATATGGTGATGCCTTATTCTCCAATGCTTGTACAGTATTTGTCTCAGCAGCAGTAAAGACCTAGCTCTTTTCTTACCAAAGAGAGGCAGAAAAAAGGCTGGCTCTTCAGAAACAAATTGAATATGTAACTTATTTTCAAACTGAATCTACCTCATAACTCAGACAATGAGGTCCGGGTGGTGACTGAGTACTCCTTTAGTGTTGGATGTGTGCCATTCGTGGTCTAGATACATAATTCTTTACTGTTAGACAATACACTTTTTTTCAAAAATTTTTTTCTAATGTCACTTTTGTACTTTTTTTAAAAGTATGTTCAACTGTTGGTGTCTCAATAATTTGTGAAATTTCAGTGTTCAAAAAATTTCTATATTGTTAATGGGAAATTCAGCAATACATTTAATTTATTTCTCATTGGAAACCATGGAGGAAATAAGACAGTGGGATGACTTATTTAAAGTGCTAAAAGCCAAAAATATTGCCAACCAAGAATTTTATAGCTGGCAAAACTGTCATAAAGGAGGGAGTTAAAGACATTCCCAGATAAACAAAAGCTGAGGGAGTTGTTGCTACTAGATATTCCTACAGAAAATGACAAGAGGTCTGCAGGTTGAAAGGAAAGAAGAAAAGACAATGGATTGAAGCTGCATGAAGCTATAAAGACCCCCAGTAAGGGTGACGACATGGGCAATCACCAGTACTATTGTAATTTTGGTTTGTAACTACACTTTTTACTTTCTACAGGATCTAAAAGGCAAATGCATAAAATGTAACAATTAATCAGTGGTTCTGGAATCATAATATTTAAGCATATAATTTGTGACAAGAACTACATGAAGGCAGGGGGGATGAAGGGATATAAGAACTTATTTGTGTATACGATTAAAGTTAAGTGTGTATCAAAGTAAATGAAATTGCTGTAGATTTAGGATGTTAAATTCAAGCCCCATGGCAACTACAAGGAAAATATCAGAGAACATGTAAACTCAGAGAAAGAGAAAGCAGAGTACAGGTTGCCAGAGGTGGAGGACAGGGGGAATGGGGATTTAATGCATAATGGGTGTAGGATTTTTGTTTGCAGAGTTGGGAACATTTTAGTAATGGAGGTGGTAGGGGTAATGCAACAATGTGAGAGTGATTAATCCCGTTGAATTATAGGTTTGGGAGTAGTTGAGATGGGATAGTTTATACTGTATATATGTTCCCACTGGGGAGGAAAAAAAAGAGCAACTAAGGAGACCAAGACAATTGAAGACAATATGTCATCCCAGAAGGCATCTAATAAAGGAGGAAAAAAGGTTCAAAAAGACATTATTGGGATATTTGAGAATATTGGCATATACACTATAAGCTTTATATCAATGTTAAATTTCTTGAACTTTATAATTACACTTAGAGTGGTTAAATAAGTGAATAGACTTGATCTTTGAAATGTTCATGGTAGTATTAAGTTCAAGGAGCATGATGTATACAACCTACACTAAAGTGTTCACAAAATGGATGGATGGATGGATGAATGGATAGATAGATAAATGGACTGATACAACAAATATGGAAAAAGGTTAATATATTGGTGGGTCTGGATATCTGATGAGTTACGGGTTTGTTGGAGTTCTTTGTACGGGGTTTGTGTCATCTTTGTAACTGTTCTTAAGTTTAAAAGTATTTCAAATAAAAAGTTAAATAAAGAATCATTAATAGATGCACCGGTAACTTTAACCCTTCTAGACTGCTGCAGAATGGATAATGGTTAGGTACATGGATTTTAAGCCAGATTACCTGGGTGCTACCATTTACCATCGTTTTGACCTGGGGCAAATGTCTTAACCTCAGTCTCCATCTCTATAAAACAGGAATGATAAAAATACTTATTTCATTGGATTGTTGTGAAGATTTAAATGAGATAGCATATATGAAACTCTTTAAACAGCATCTGGCATATGTTAACCCTTGTAGGAGTGTTAGTGCTATTATTATTAGGTTAGCATTATAAATCCCTAATAGATATGTAGGTGAATAATTTCACAGAATCTATTTTATAATTAGAGAGAATGAGTAATAACTAATAGCATGTAAAAGACAACAAAGCTAAACTTTGGCTTGCATCAGCAGGATCTGCTGCATAGAAAAGACATAACTACACATTTCTCTGATGTATAAAGAGCATGAACACCAAATGTTAAAAAGGATCTGGTGATGCTGGTGAGAGAATAGTTAAATGTTGATTAGTGGTTAATAGATGGGCATATAACAATAATTTGGGGGAGATTTCACAAAATGCATCCTTCTTCATGATAGTCAAATGGGATATTTTTGGTGCTCAGAGTGGGGTTTGCATCACATGGGGACTTCTTAGAAATGCATATTCTCAGGCTCCATTTAAGACCTATTGAATCAAAAGAGAGTGGGGCCAGCAATCTGTGGTTTTGGAAGCCCTCCTCACTAAAGTTTGAGAATACTGGAATACAGAGATCATGTGAAGATTGAAAAACTTCCCATGTGATTCTAATTCTGACAAATATTAGCATTCATCTTCCCAAAATATTAAGAACCACTACATAGAGGAAAAACCAACTGTAATTTAAAAAAAAATTTTTTTTTCAAAAACAAGTTCTATCACAGAGGTAACAGTTTCTTACGTTTTTTTTT
>JAQZBX010030069.1:0-26986 GCA_029593785.1 Cabassous unicinctus | reverse complement strand
AGGAGGCCCCGGGAATCGAACCCGGGGCTTCCCATATGGTAAACGGGAGCCCTATCGATTGAGCCACATCCGCTTCCCTCTATGAGTTTCTTGAATGCATGTTTTATACCTTCCTGAATCATCGATGCCTAGCACAACCTTTAAAAGTTGCTGAAGTCATGGTCCCTTCAGTAATGTTGAAATGAAATATTAAACTGCATTATTACAGTCCTTTTATTTATAAGTGATGAAAAATCATTTCCTAGAATGTCTTGCCACATGAAGAATATGAGACTTTTGTTTCATCTTCCTGTCCTGCCTTTTCTCATTTCTCAGCCAAACAGGCCGGACTCGTGAAATGGTGATGCCTTCCAGGAACTACACCCCATACACAAGAGTCCTGGAGTTAACCACGAAGAAAACCCTGACTTAGGCACTTGGACCAGTGTACTTTTTACCGACAGATAATAGCCCCAGACCCCTGCGGCTTGAAGTCTGAAAAGGGTGACTGTTGCTTCCTTATAGACAGAGTTTAAGCCAGAATGGAAATTGCTGAGGTTCTGATTCACCTCCAAGACATGAAGGAAAGTGAAGATGGGGGGTGGGGGGGGAGGGGAGGGGAGGTCATATTTCATACAAGGTCATATTTCAAACATCCAGCCAGCATACACTGCTGTACTATATCATCGTTTGTTTTGCATGTGGACACTGAAATTCTGTCAGAAGAATTCCCTTACAATTTATTTTCTGTTTTACTAGACTTCAGTTGGGAAGAAAAGGCATTCGTTTGAAATTTCATGTTATTCATGTCAGGATCATTTTTTTTGTTCACCCGTAAAAGTATTAGAGGCAGCATTTCTCTGGTACAGAGAAGTGTGTCTACAAGGAGTGTGGGCACCTGCAGAAACCTGACCTGGAAGGAGAGAATTACCATCAAGCACTGCTCTGTCCCCTGGGTCCTGAGGATCTGTGCAGGGTTTTTGGGAGCCACGGTTAGAGACGATGGTCCTTGTGTGGGCCACGCACCTCCAGGCTTCATTCTGACACGCTAATTGCTTGGTGTTAATTTGTGCCTTATGCCTTTATTGGGTCAGCTGAAATCTATTTATTCAACCTGTAATTTTTTTTTCCTTTCTCGCGTTAACTTAAAGAGAATTTTGTATTTTGCAGAAATGTCAATCATTTAATGTTTTCAGTATCAATTGGTGTTTTTGTTAAATGAATGAGTAATCTGTTCATGCATGCTCTACCTTGGTATTATAACCCATGTTACATATATTTAATAAATACCATATATTTTGTTCTACTCATGTCTCTGTGTTTCATCCATGACCTCATTGAAAGGGTAGAGAGCAGAAGCAGGCTCTGGAATGAGTGTCAAAGTCAGTTCATAGTGA
Organism: Cabassous unicinctus; assembly: GCA_029593785.1. Classification (NCBI taxonomy): domain Eukaryota; kingdom Metazoa; phylum Chordata; class Mammalia; order Cingulata; family Chlamyphoridae; genus Cabassous; species Cabassous unicinctus. The sequence goes on along the minus strand of JAQZBX010030069.1, from coordinate 25,610 downwards.
TCTTTCATTTAGAACAATCCATGAAACAGCATGTGTGTGAGTGTGTGTGGATGTGTGTATTTTTAATCCCTGAAGCTTGGCTAACCCACCTTCTGGAATAAGTAACAGACGGTGGTTACAGAATGCAAAAATAGTTTTACCTTTAAAAAAAAATCTCCCTCCCTTGTGTCCAAGTCCCCCTAACATCTCAAAAAAAATCACTAAAAAAATAAATCAGTGTGAATCAGGAAGGCATAATGTGGAATGTACATTCTTTGGAGGCAAATTTGTACTTAAATCCTGACTGGATCCTTGGGCTGGTAATCAAACCTTTCTGAATATCAGATTCGTCCTCACAAACTTAAGATAATCATACCTGCTTGCGAGGTAGCTGTGAGTACCCCATGAGATCCTCCACTCAGAGCCAGTAGCACGGTGCCAGACACATAGGTAGCCTGTTGCTGTCAGTCTCTAGATGTCTTTGAAAGCACTGTTGATTCCCAGTTCCCCTCCTAGTGGAGGTGTTCCAGCAGTGAGAAAACCATGTCCTGTGGAGATCACCCACAAGTAGCATTTAGGGAAAAGGCAGGTCCTAGAAATAGGGAAGCTGGTCTCAGAGTGGCAGAGGGTACCAGAAGCCCTGCTGTGCCGCTGGATAAACTGATCTGGTAGCAATTTCCAAATGAAATGCAATGGCTTAAAGAACATCAGTTTTAATGAGATCAAGGCAGAAATGAAAACTGCTCTGCAAACACTTCCTCATTCTCCCTTTCTCTCTTACAACAAACAAGAAAAAGAAAACTGAGAAATTTAGCAAGTAATTTTGAATTCAAAGAATTTAAATGATGCCAGGAATCAGTCTACAGCTTTAGAAGCTGTCTCTATCTGAGCCCATTGTATTTTTAAGTATATCTTCAACATATGGAGAAGAATTTCAAAAATGGTTTGGAATATTCAGAAAAACGGTGAAAGAGAATTGCTACTTAGAACAGACTGATGCCTTAATTAATATTTCATTCTGGGCCTTCCAGATTTTCTTTAAAAAAATAATAAACACATATTTATTGTTTGTTCATTTGTTTAACCAATAGACCCTACCTCGAGAAGCAGAATTGCATATTTAAGAACATGGGCTCTGGCGAATGAATACCTGAGCACAGTCTATGCTCTGTCACTCACTAGTGTATGCCTTGGGCAAGTCAGGGAACCTCTCTGAGTCCTATAAAATCAGAAAGTGATTTCCTAACTGGAGTTGTGAAGATTAAATCTGTTAATTCATGTGAAAGTCTTAAAATAGAGCTTGGTGTATAATAAGTACTTAAATGTTACCTATTATCATTACATACTTTTATGACTACATTTATTGTATTACTGGTCATTCTTTCATATGAATAAATATATAACTAATCATTGTTTCTTACAGTTAATTGGATTCCATTTTATTGATATACCATAATTTACTCAACCTATCCCCTAATATTGGAATTTTAGAGATTGTGTCTTTATTCTTTTTTAAGCAATCCTCTGATGAACCATTTTTGTAGATAGGTTCTTTGTATACTCGCCTATTATTTTTCCTAGGATGGTTAAAATGGTAAATTTCCTATTATGTATATCTTACCATAATAAAAAAAGTACAGATGGTAAATAATTCTGAAGGGAAATGTGCAAAATGTTTAAGAAGAGGTACTAGAAGCTAAAAATGTGAACCTAGTTAACAGATTTGGTAAAGCCAAATTATCTTTTTACACCTTTACAGTTATGACAAATTACACCAGAAAGAGGCTACAGAAATGATTGACAGGGTAATAGGAGTTGTTTTCATAGCTAAAGTGAACTCACAATCTCCTGGGGTTTTTAACCTCTTGCCTTCATGAGGGGTTTTTATGCAATTGGGAACCTGAGGAAAATATTGCTAGCTGCTCCAGTGAACAGCTTTGCTGTGAAGTAAATGTGGATCAAGTGAAATAGCAAGGATAAATTTCCCAGCACTGAACCAGGGATGTGCAAATAATTGATACCTGCTATTATTACTCCTAATTACTGGGAAGGGGTTATTGTGCCACAAGGATTTGCAAACCCGAGGATTTCCCTTTTTTGGGGCATAAATTAGAAACTTAAGGAATAATAGTGAATGAGATTTGTACAGAAGGAAAGGCAGGGCAAACAATGTGGCAGGATAAGGAGAAGATTAGACAAGCTGTAGTCTCCTTTCTCATATGAAAATTTGAGAATAAGCCATTTGACTTTGTTGGGGAGGGGAAGGCCCTAAAGGGAGACTAGAGATGTGATTCTGGAAAGAGGGACCAGAGGTCAAGAGACTAATTTGGGGGTGAGTTGTTATGCAGCATGAGCTAACTCAATGCATGGTGTGAAGCATAAATCAAAGTACTTCTTTTTGCATATGAATGTCCAATTATTTAAACATCACCCATTCTCCACTCAATTCACTGTTGTTGAATATCAGGTGACCACATATGCATGGGTCTATTCCTGGTCTACTTGGCAGAGATCTCCTTCCTATTTTGTTATATTGCTCTATTCGCCTGTCTTGACATCAACACCACACTGTCCTGATGACTGTAGCTTTATCTCATGCCTTGAAGTCAGGTAGTATAAGTCCTACAACTTCGTTCTTTTCAAAGTTGTTTTGACTATTCTAGGTCCTTTGCATTTTCCTGTGAATTTTACAGTTCGTCATCTTCCACAGAAGGGCTGCTGGGATTTTGATTGGGATTGCACTGAATCTATAGCTAGCCAAGGAGAATACCAAGACCTAGCTGTGAGCCTGAGGTTGGCTTGTAATAGCTGGAGGTACTAGGCCAGCTCCAGCAGTCAGAGGCTGCTTCCTTACTTGGAAAGGTACTAGGTAAAAATTTCCATAATGTATTTTGATAAAGGAATAGTATAAACTTTGTGGAATTCTGAACAAAATATTATAAGGAACATTAATTTGTGCCCAAGGGCCATAAAACTGATGTAATTTGAATGCAATAAAATATAAATAAACGGCACACAGTTCTTGGGGGTTTTCTCTTAAGTTTTCAACACATACTTTAGGGTTTTAACATATAGCATTTACAGCATTCACCTTCCTGAATTAAGGGTGGGAGGGGGGATTGAGAAATAATTAGTAGGCAATTTTTTGGCCCTGGGACTTTTCTTGTAAATGTTTTCTTTGGCAGCCATACTCTTGAGAACAGGAAGTTTCTCTCTTGTTACAGATTTAAGACTTTTCTGAGCCAAATAACAGAAAGCTGGATTAGTTCTGAAATGAAAGGCAGGGGGTGGGCCAACTCTAGGCTCTTGCTGGAGATTAATGACATCTTACAAATATTTTAATTCTCCCTTTTCCTCTTAACCTGCCACCTCCTAAACAAAACAGCCTGAAAAAACTTAACTGGTCACTTTGTGGCCCAATCCTAAAATAAAATATCTTTATGGTACTCACAAACTTATTTAAACATTTTAGGAAGTTAGTGGGAAAGATATTAGGGCTGTCTCAAGTTGATCTTTTTTATTTTGTTTCAAAATCCCCAATATGGAATTTAAAGCACAAAATATAGTTAATTATGCTAATGTTTCCATGGTGTTCATAAGGATTCATGATTTTCTCTGACCTTTTCAAATGACTTTTGTTATAGACAAAAATGTTCAATCAAGCTTTGTAAACAGTGCCTATATATTGTTTGAGGTGGTTGCAAACAATTCTTCAGGAATGTTCAAAATGACAGGATCCTTTGACTATACCACTAGAAAATAAGGAAACTGGTTCCCTTGGAAAAGGCTGAGTCCTTAATTACAAATGGGCTTGCTAAGGTAGAAATTGAATTAAAATTCAATTTTTGTGCTTGAGTCTAGAAAACAAAAGTTGTAATCTTAATTAAACATATGGGGGAATATTAATTCTCTGAATTCTCCGAGAACCATTTGTGAGGATTCTTCCACTATAGAATACACATCTGTAACAACCATGTATATTCTACTGGTTATTTAGGAGGTTTCTATGTATTAATTATAGTCTTTCAGAAAAAGAAATTCTTCATTTATACTTGTATCACACACCCAAACTCAGATGCCCTGGTGCCCACAAAGTTTGCATAAAGGTGGAAAGTGTCTAGAGTAGGACGATGGGGATGAGTTGTGGGGTGGCAGAGTGTACTCACCGGCTTGTAAATACATGCCTGTTCTAAGGTCGCTCAGATTCATGCTGCCAAACAGATCCATAGGAACATGGGATATGGCCAAAACCCCACAATTTGCAGCCCTTCATTTACATTAGCTAATATTTTTCTCTCTGTACATTCAAAGAATACTTATTCCTTCAAACTACCTTTTTCTCCAGTAGGCTTGAAGTGCTATTCCTCCCACATCATTTGTTATAGTTTGAGTGGCTTCTGCTATTTTGACAACTTCAGTTTTTTAACCTTATAAACAATCTTAAATTACTGAGAGCTGTCGTCCACTAGATATAAAAATTAAATTATGACCAAGAATTCTAGGTAATGGCAAACATTATCCAGTCCTATAAGATATGGGCAACTATGGGAGTGAGTACCGCAAAGGTTGATAAAACCTGAAACTCCATCAATGTTGAATGAGTATTTATTTAAAGGGAGCTACCTGCTTCCTGGTTTACTGCATACCAAATATTTCTTCTCAACATTTATGAGCTTAAATAGATGCAGACGTTGCCAAAGAAAGAATGTATTATAACATTAATCATCCTAAGAATCATATAATTTAAATGTTGAAAGTTATCTTGGAATTTATCTAGTTCAATACTCTCATTTAAAGAGGAGGAAACTGAGGCCCAGAGAAATTCATTGACTTGCCACATAGTTAGAGGTATGCAAACCCTCCCAACAGAGAAACAGTCGGAGACTGAAGTGTTCCTCTCTCTCTTTCTCTCCCTCTCTCTCTCTTTCTCTCCCTCTCTCTCTCTCTCTCTCTCTCTCTCTCTCTCACACACACACACACACACTTTCATTCTCTGACCTGGGTGACCTTTACTGTCCTATGCATTAGGACATATAAGTTCTCTCCTTCAAATTTTTGGGAAAAAAATCAAGGAGGATTTTACTTTTTTTCTGAATAGTTCTCCTGACAATATATTACATGGGCATCCCTCATGCCTCCCCTCCTACTCACACTAGCTGAAGCTTCTCAGAGCTGTGTTCTTTTTCATGCAAGACAGAAAATTAAAGATGATCAGGCACTTGATTGTGACGGGGTCAAGTGAGAGGAGAGGGATGATCAGTTTTCTCTAACTCCAACCTGCTGCCAATCACATTTATTTCTTCATCCCCCAAAGCAAAAAATAGAGTTACTGTGGCTCTGATGTATATCAGACTCCAAAAAGTGAGAGATATGGTGGGCTGGCATTGTAGTAGAGACCTGGTTCTTCTTTATCTCCACCAAATGAAACTAAAAAGGAAAGGAAATTATGAAATCTCACCCTGTAGACTTTGCAAATCAGCTCCCTCATTCTCCTTTTCTGTTTTCTGATAATTATATGTGCAAACTGTCTTTCCTCAAGCACAAAAGAAATGGAAGCATAGTTGATCTGAACATATTTTATTAATGAAATAATTTTTATAGACAGACTTGTGATGTACAATGCACTGGATGTTTTATGAAAAATCTTAAATGAAGCCCATTTAGTTATAGAAAGCTCTGCCCTCCAGCATGGAGTTCAAACCAATGCTAAGCAAAACTTGGTTTTGACATCCTCCCACTTTCCTATATGCCTTTACATATTCTCCAAATCCTGTAAAGCAGGCCCTCTGTGGTCTACCTGCTACCCTTCAGCTCACTGCTATAACATTCTCTCTGGTCTGTTCTTCCCCTCTGATTGCTCAAAATTCCCTCCATTCTCTCCCTTTCCCACCATTAAGATTCCATTCTTTCAGCGTAGATGCATCAACTCAGCTAGGCATTTATGAGAAACCCAGTTGGAACCAATTCATACTTCATGTGTAGATGACTAAAATCCACAACCCTTCTAGAAGTATCTGGGGTCTCAAAGAAAGATCCTTGTTAACCAGACTAATCTTCTTGGTGAAATTTGAGCTGGTGTGTCAAAGGGAAGGGAAATAAGTCAAGGGGAGGAGAAGGTATTTTAAACCTTGTTTAAGATCTGTCTCCTAAACTGAGAAGATAGGCCTTAGCTATACATGATGACTGTATTAGTGTATACTGAAGCTCAGTACACTTCTCATTCAAGGAATTTTTTTTCTGGTTTGTGAGTTTATTCATATGAAAAATCTTACAAAGGTGCTATTATTCAATCACAACTATTCACATATCTAACCAGTAATCTTCATTAACCAAGTAAAATTTTTTAATTAAAAAGTAAAATTGCATGGAATTTCAGAGAATCAAATATTTAATCTTTTTAAAAATATAAACCATCTCTTTGCCGCATAATCTCAAAAAAGAATCATAAAATACAGTGGTGGCCTGAAATGGGCGACAGGTCACTAAACAACACTCAGCCATGTGAAGGTCTGAAGAGAAAAGAGTCCTTTGCCTCCAACTTGAAACTTACTTGGCTGAGATTTTTTTCTCAACAGAGTCTTCATATTGTTTTTTCCATGGGCAACTGCCCCCTCAGTTAATCCCATTTCCTTTAGTCCCAGTTTTTCCAAGCAGCTGAGCAAACAAAGATGCAGGCGGCCATTTTAAAATGCTTCCTCTGTCAAGCCCTCTGGGATGGGTCGTCTGTTCATCCTGTTCATGAACCAAGGGCCTGAATGTGCTCCGAGAAAGCAGCGAGGATCTTCTGTCAGGATTAATTTTAATAGGCCACAGTCTGTCACCTGGGAATCATAGCCCCGGTAAATGGCTTTAAATTACTATTTGCTGATAAAGAGGGAGATACAAGCCGAAAATGTGGTTCCTCATTTCAAACAATTTGGATAACTAATGCAAGAATTCACTTTTACTGTGGAATGCATGTACTTTACAAGCTAAACCCTCGAGTAGTGAAGAAAAACCTTTTCTTGCCCTGCGATCACAGTGAAATATAAAAAGGGGAAATGTGACATTTTGTAGAAGTATAGAATTTTAGAGGTGAAAGGGAAATGAGGAATTGATCTGTGGATTCCTAACCACTTAGGAAGCTTCATTTTTTCTTATTTCTGTTCAGAGAAATGCAGATAAATTTTATTCTTCCAATTGCTCCTTCTACTTTTTTCTCCCTCTTTGTCAGTTCCTTTCTCTTTCTTCCAGCCTTTCTCGTTCCTGTTTTCAGTGGTTTTCTCATACCCCAATTCCGGTTTCCTCTTTGCTTACTTTCCTTTCCTCATCTGGCCAGGCTCCAGTCACTTACTTGTGAAGTTCTATGCTGAGGGACCTACGGGCAGTGGGCTGAGAGTGGAGGAATCAGGAGGTCCTGGCTCTTGTCTTGCCCTCTGTAAAGTAGGGTGAGTAGCCACTGCTCTGTCTATCTGAGAAAGCAGCTTGGGGGCCTTGACTGAAAGAAGACCTTTGATAAAATGGTACCCAGATGTCAGCCGTTATTGGTCAATAAAGTCTTAGTTTTACCATACTTAATTAATTTTTCATTAGTTGCTGCTTTGGTTTGTTTAAAAGTTCAGCATGTTCCATTCCCAAATGATATGCTTTTAAAAAATCCCAAAGAAAATAGAATTTGCTTTTTACTTGATTGTGACCCTTGGTTCCCATCCCTTCCTTGCCTTCCTTCATGGATCATGTCACTTATACATGAAGAAAAACTTCTCTACACCCATTTAAAAACTTAATTGATACCATCAGAAATGTGTGGTACAAGTTCTGTAATCTTTCTTACACGTTCAAGCCAGAGTACATAGAGCCTTGGGCAAGAAAGCTGTAAGCTGGCAGCTACAAAAGTTAAAAAAAACAACAAGTAACCTAACCATACCAAGTTTTCCATGTTACTAATGCAAGTGAAGGAAGGAAAATTAGCCTTTCTTTTAAAGCTGTCTGACAGCAGTTTAGAGGAAAAGAACAGATTTGTCTACAAGTAGAGAGACCATTTAGGAGGCTATTGCAATTTCACTTAAGGGCTTGGATGAAGGGTATGAGGAGGGTGTCGAAAGGGACGACAGGAGGGAGGGTGTAGAAAGAAGAAAGTATTTAGATTTGAAAGGTATTTAGGTTGTAGGATTTAGTGAACAGCTGGATGTGTGGGGATGGAGGTTGGGGAGAGGTGAGGGAAAAGGAATAGCCAGGTACGAATGCTGACCTTCTGGCTTGGGCACCATTGAAAAGTGAAGAGTGGGTGGGGGAAGGGAAATAATAGATCAGTTCAGTTTGGACACATTGAGCCTGAGAAGTCTCTGGGACATTCAGGCGGTAAGTTGGTATTTAAATTGCACAAAGTAATAAGTTTTACTTACCAAATGAAAACACCCATATAACCATCACCTCAGTAAAGATGGTGAACCTATCCAACACCCCAAAAAGTTTCCTCCTGCCCCTTGGTAACCTCCTTCCAGCCACTTCCTGCCACCCCACATCCTCAGGCAATCACTGATTTACTTTCAGTCACTATAGATTATGTTGCATTTTTTAGAATTTTATACAAATGAAATCGTACCTTATGTACTTTTTTTTCCTCCTGGCTCCTTTCACTCGGTATAATTACTTTGAGATTCATTGAACTTTTTGCATGTACTACAGAATTCAATTGTATGGATATACTACAAATTGTATATCCATTCACTTGTTGCTAGACATTTGGGTTGTTTCCAATTTTTGGCTATTACAAATTAAATTGCTATGAACATTTATGTACAAGTCTGCATAAACATATGCCTTCATTTCTCTTGTGTAAATAGCTAGCAGAAGAATGGCTAGGTTATGTGGTAGATGTATGTTTAATTTTTTAAGAAACCAGCAAACAGTTTTCCAAAGTTGCTGTGCCATTTGACATTCCCATTAGCAGTGTATTAGAGTTCCAGTTACTCTATACCTTTGCCAACATTTGGTATGGTCGGTCTTTCTAATTTCAGAATTCTGATAGTATGTAGCAGTATGTCATTGTGGTTTTAATTTGTATTTCCTTAATGGCTAATAATGTTGAGCACATCTTCACGTGCTTGGTTTTCATCTGTACATCTTCTTTTGTGAAATGTCTGAATCTTTTATAACCTAATCTTGGAAGTGACACCCATTACTTCAGCCATATTCTATTTGCTAGAAACAAGTTGATAAGTCCAGCCCACTTTCAATGGGAGGAAATTGCACGAGGGCAGGATCATTGGGGGCCATTTTAGAGGCTGCCCACCGTAGTAGCTTCTCATTTCTACTAGAATAAAATCCAAACTCCAAATCCTGGCCCATCAAGCCCTGTGAGATCTAGCCCCGGTCTTCCACACTGGTCTTCTTTTTGTTGTTATTTGAACATGCTAAGCTCTTTCTCCTTTTAAGGTCTTAGTATGTGCTGTTTCTTCTGCTTGGAATGCTTTTCCATCAGAATTTCCTATGGCTGGTTATTTTTTGTCATTCAGGTCTCAGCTATTAAATTAATTCCTCAGAGAATCCAAATCTCAACCACCCGCTCAATCAAAGTAGCTTGCCATTCACTCTTCATCACATCACCCTGTATTAATTCTCTACATGGCACTTCATATTATTTGATAGAATGTAAGTTCCAATGTGGCAGGAAACTTGTTTGTCTCATTTATTCCTCTATCTCCAAAAGCTGGAAAAGTGTCTTGCACATTGTAAGTGTTACTGGAACATTCTGGATTTCTAGGTTCTTGGCTACATTGCATAAAGGAATTTAAGGACACTGCTATAGTGTAGGCAAGGGAGTAAAGAGTTTATTGAGAAACGAGAGAAAAGAGTACACACCCAAGGTGTGAGTGCAGGTGTCCTCTAGGCAGAGATACTCAATGTGGGGCCCTGGAGTAGGGGTTTTTAAGCCCTTTCCTCTGCCCCCCTTCCTCATACTAATGAGGGACCCCAGCTATTTGCTGTTCTGATTAGTTGACTTTCTATCTTCACCTGTTAGCTTTCAGGGACCAACAGGGAGGACTTTCTGTTTGGAGTTATCTGGGGCTTCTTTTGAGGCCAGGAGGTTCAAATGGGATCTCGTGACCAGGGTCTTGGTGGACTTTTCCCTTGGGGGCTTTCCAGGCCAGGTCTTGTGGCCATCTCTTTGCTGGGTCTCAGCTGTAATGGTAATGACTGTGTTCTGACCAGGCACCTTCCCTTGTTTCCTATACTAACCTGCCTCATAAGGGCACAGTAAATACTTATTGAAAATACAAATGAATGAGATCTCCAAGGAGGCAAGGACAGATGGGTCTAGAGCATAACTGGAGGGATTAATCTTGGATAATGTTCCTGTTACTATTGCCATCTAATAAACCACCCCAAACTTAAAGGCTTAAAATAACCATTTTATTGTGCCTCTGAATTCTGTAGGTCAGGAATTTAGAAGGCACATAGTGAGGATGTCTCTGCTCCACAATGTCTGGGGCCTCAGCTTGGAAGTCTCAAAGGCTGGAAGTGATTCGACAGGTGGAGGCTGGAATCATCTAAAGGTTAGCTCCCTCACATGCATGGTGGTTGATGCTGCCTGTTGGCTAAACCTCAGCTTGGGCTGACAGCCAAAACGCCTACACAAACTCAGCCTCCATCACAAGCGCTGGCTGGGTTCCAAAAGCAAGCACCCCAAGAGGACTAGGCAGAGGCTGCATCACCTTTTATCACCTAGCCTGGGAAATCACTTTTGCTGTAGTCATAAGTATGCCCAGATTAAAAGGTAGGGAAAATATGAGGCAGGTTTGTTTAGGGAAAGGGAAGACAAGCCACAGCTGAGACCTAGCAGAAAACATGACTGAGAGACACATGGTCGTGAAACCCTACCTGGAAACCCCCTGAGGGAAAGGCTGCCACCAAGAATAAAGCCGGAAAGACCCCACAAGACCCCAGCCACCAGATCCCATTTGGAACAAAATCCCGTTCAGGGTTAAGTGGAAGCCCCGGTTACTTACAAAATGCCTCACTATTGGCCCCCTGAGAACTAACAGATGTAACCAATCAGAACAGCAAACAGCTGGGGCCCCCTTTCCCAACATTAGGAAAGGGAGGAGTGAATAATGGCTTAATAAAGTTAGCCCCCAAACCCCAAATGCTCTCTCTGCCTAGAGGAGCCCATATCTACACCTCGGGTGCATAATTCTGTTCTTTTCTTCCATTTCTCAATAAACTCTGTTCTTTTCTCCCAATTCTCAATAAACTTTTTTACTGGCCTAACTAAACTGGCATATTCTTAAATTCTTTTATGTGACATAGCCAAGAACATAGAGGAATCCATTATCCCCCGGCTTCATTTGGTGAGCCAGCCAGGAGATAAAGAGGCAAGTAACATTCCCTGACCCCTGCCAAAGACTGGTGAGTCTAGGCTTTTTAATTAAAGCCTGTCTGTGCCTTCTTTTGTTTTATTAGTGAGACCCCCACCCGAGACTCTTACCCTGGGCTGTGCCCGGAGGCTTGTTCCTTACTCAGCCCCTGGGAGGCCTTGAAGTTTCTCTTAATCCATTACCTCTGGGGCCTCTGAGGCTGTTTGCCTGTAAGCCATAGATCAGTCTCTGCTTTTAACTTGCCTCTTAATGTCCAGTTTAACTGCAACCTCAGTCCTCGGCAGTAGTCTCTCTCATGGCCAACCTTTCAAAGACCTCTGCAATAGTAGGTCAAAAGAAAGGCTCAAGCCAGCCCCTTTTCTAGATGGAATCTAGGTCTGGACATCTCCGAAGACCTAGTTCGCCCTGGGGATGCCTGGGCGCATGGTCTCTGTGATTTCCAGGATACCGGGAACCAGAGAAGCAACTCCAAACATCCCCCAAGACTTAAGCAGCTTGGGATTTTTGGTTTGGAGGGCAAAGATTTAGTCATACTTGGAGTCTGGGACACCAGATCAGCTGACAAACTCTTCTCCATTTTTCCTAGAATAATGGGCATAGCCTCTAGCATACTAGCAGACTTCCCACTGGGGTGTATTCTATTGCATGGCCACAGGACAGCCTTGAAAACAGCCAGCAGTGGCCTGCCAATTGCACTAAATTATAACCCTATTTTACAGTTAGACCTCCTGTGTGAAAAGGAAGGGAAGCAGTCAGAGATTCCATGTCTAGCTCATCATGGCTCTATCTCAGAACACAAGTTTAAATGGGTTTTGCAGGTTGTGTTATGCTCAGGAAGTGAAAGCACCCCCAGAAAAGAGAGAACCAGAGGAAAAGGGCCAGAGAAAGAGGAACCTGAACAGAGAGGATCTGAGAAGGAGGGTGATATCTTAGATGATCCCCTCCTCAGTTCTCCCCTGCATTATAACCCAGGATCTTGAAGCCCAAAGTCCTGGAGCCCAAGGTCTCTGAACCTAAGGCCCCCAAGTCTGAGGCCCCCCAAACCTAAGGCTCTCTTGGACTCACCTCTAGCCTCCTCTCCCCCACCTTATGTGCTCATAGATAGTCCAGAAGCAGTCATCAGGAGTGGGGCATCTTTTCACCCTATCAGAGAACCCAAGAATGGCCTCTTCCACATAAGGAAAGTAGCAAATGGAGATGCAGGAACAATTGAAGACCATGTTCCCTTCTCCCTGACAGATTTAGCTCAATGTAAAAAGCAGTTTGGGTAATTTTCAGAGAACCCAGCTAAATTTACTAAGGAATTCCAGTGGTTGACCCTAAATTTTGTGCTAACATGGGGAGGTATGCTTGTTATCCTAGCCACGTGCTACACCTCTGAAGAAAAAGGCCACATTTGGGAGGAGGCCCAGGGACATGCACCCCAACATGGCACCCCAACAGCCTCAGCAACATGCTGTAGGGGCCATGGCAGTCCCAAATACCGACCTTAACTGGGACTACCAAAGGGGACAAGCAGTCCAAAAAAAGAAGTTTCCAATGCCAACACCATTTTAGTCGTTAATTTCCTAGCTGATAGGGGCTACAGAGTGTTGGCATCCAAGGCACAAATCTCTCAGCAGAAAGTCTCCTACTTAGGGTCTCACCCCAGGGAAAAGGTCTCTCTCCCCGGAAAGAGTTCAAGCTATCACTAGTATTCCCCAGCTTCAAACAGAAACAATTGTGGGCTTTCCTAGGAATGGCCGGTTACTGTAGACTGTGGATACCCAGGTTTGGTGAAATAGCTGATAATCATCCCTTAGAATGGGGAACAGACCAGGAATCTGCCTTCCATGCCTTAAAACAGGCTTTGATTAGCCCTCCAGCCTTAGGAATTCCTAACCTAAACAAGCCTTTCTTTCAGTATGTAACTGAGAGGAAAGGAGAGGCTCTAGGAGTGTTAGTCCAGAAACGGTGAGATTTCTTGACCAGTAGCTTATTTCTCCAAACCTCTGGATAACACAGCACAGAGATGGCCACCTTGCCTGAGAGCAGTGGAGGAAACCACCCCTTTAATTGAGAAAGCCACCAAATTAACCTGGGGGCAACCTCTCACAGTCTTCACCCCATACCAGATGAAAGACTTGAGGCCAGGGGTCACCACTGGCTTACAGGTAGCCAGTTAATTAAATACCAGCCTCAATTTCTAGAGACCCCTGAGGTGCAGCTAAGGCTGTGTCAGACCCTCAACCTAGCCACCCTGCTACCGACAGAGGGCCCCAGGTCAGATCCTGAGGGGCCCATTCTCCACTCCTGCCTCAAAACGCTTAACAAAAACTACCCAAGCAGGCCAGATTTAAAGGATGAGCCTCTAGCAAACCCAGACTTTGAGTGGTTCACAGATGGAAGCAGTTTTATTAGGGAAGGAATTAAAAGGGAAGGCTATGCAGTGGTCTTTCAATTTGAGACTATAGAGTCCCAAGCCCTCCCCCTGGTACCTCAGCCCAGAGGGCAGAGCACCCAAAGTTTAAAGCCAGCAGCTGGGAAAAGAGCTAACATTTACACAGACTCCAACTATGCTTTCCTCGTCCTCCACACTCACTCTGCTGTGTGGCAAGAACGAGGCTTGCTTACTAATAGTGGGTCACCCATTAAGCACAAGCAAGAAATCCTGGACCTACTAGAGGCTGTTCTGTTGTCCCAAGAAATAGCAGTTATGTATTAGTCAGGGCACCAGAAAACAGACGCTGCTGTAGCTAGGGGAAATGCCTGAACAGATGAGCAGCTGAAGCTGCAGTGCAAATCCAGGTCTCTGTCCTACCCTTATTCCAGAACCTGTCCCACTACCTAAGGCTCCAGAGTACATTAAGGACGAGCAGAACAAAGCAGCTAGCCTAGGGTTCATCCTGGAAGCTAGTGGGTGTCTTGTTAAGGACACTGGAGTCTACCTGCCAGGAGCAGTACAGTGGAAGGTCCTTCAGGGACTTCACCAAGCCACTCATCTAGGGAGGGATGCCCTGATCAGCTTAGCCAAACTGGTTTTTGTGGGCCAGGGCCTGGAAAAACAATCATGGAGGTTACCAAGAGTTGATCAACCTAGGAAAAACTCAACAAGTAATCCAGGAGCTCAGGAACAAATTGTGAGTTACCTTTACCTAAGGTTAAACCTGTGAGTTAACCTTACCTAAGCCCCAACTGTGAGTTATGTTTACCTAAGGTTAAACCTGGAGACCAGGTTCTAATCAAAACCAGGCAGGAGAACAGGCCTCACTCCAATTAGAGCCAGAATGGAAGGGACCTTGCTCTGTGGTTTTGATCACTACCACAGCTGTTGAAATGAAAGGAATTGCCATCTAGGTGCACTTATCCTGAGTGAAGCCAGCTGCCCAAGGAAGTGCCAAATCACCAGAAGCACCTGATGGGATGTTCGAGTGCCATCCATTGGACAGCCTGAAATAGGTCTTCAAGATACAAAGTTAAGTAGTGTCTGTGTCAAAGCCAGCCATTCCCTCTAACTCTAGCCCAAATGAAGCTTCACGTATTCTACTACATCATCCTATTGCTAGGGGGAGAGCAAGCCAGACACCGCTTAAGAAAACTTGTCCAAAGAGCAGCCAACTTAGCCAATAAATCCTCATGTTAGCTCTGTGTGTCCCAACCAGAAACATCCATGGCCTGGCCAACTGCTCCTAAGCACTGGGCAACTGCCAATTTCACAGTTCAGCCTATTGCCAAAATATTACTCAGGGCAGGGGTAGAATACCAACAACCCATCACCCCTTCTATCTACTATGGTCTTGAAAACCTCACTGTGCCATTTCCTGTGTTTTCTCACCATACAGTAACTAAAAGGGCAGTCCTCTTCTCATCCCCTCTTAACTGTCTTAGGCATAACCACCGCCTTGAGAACTGGGGTTGGCAGTTTATACCAAACCCAGCAGGTCTACCGCAATCTCTCCCTAGAGTTAACCAACAGCATGGAAGAAACTAGCTGTGCTTTAGGAGCCCTAAGACAGCAAACAGACTCTCTTGCCTCTGTGGTGCTGCAGAATCCCAGGGCATTAAACATGCTAACAGCAGCATGGGGAGGAACACATCTGTTCCTTAAAGAATAATGCTGTTTCTATGGAAATCACTCTGGAATAGTCCTAGACCACATTTGAAACCTGTAAGATGAAGTCCACCAACTTCAAGAGGATGCAGCCTCTGGAGGCACCTGGCCTTTCCCACTCTTGTGGTCCAGTATGTCATGGCTGGCCCCCTTTTTGGGCCTGCTTGCCACCATCTTCTTTATCCTTTTAGTGGGACCATATATCTTCAAAATTCTAATTAAGTCTATTTCTTCCAGAATCAATGCCTTATTAATGTGGGGATTTCAAACAGCTCCAAACACAGTGCTGGACTCATCTTCCCTCAACCACAATAGAATAGCCAGAGAGTTTTACACCTTGTCAGTTAGGGCCTACTCCCCTTAACCAGCAGGAAGCAGTTACAGAAGAATGACCATTGCCCTTCAGCTCCCTAAAGAATAAGGATGTAAACTCTCTGAGTGGGGAGTTGAGGCAGGTTAGTTTAGGGAAAGAGAAGGTGATCCACAGCTGAGACCTGGCAGAAAACATGGTGATGAAACCCTGCCTGGAAACCCTCTTAAGGGAAAGGATGCCACCAAGAATAAAGCCAGAAATACACTGTGAGATCCTAGCCACAAGATCCCATTTGGTACAAGATTCCATTTGGGGTCAAGGGGAAGCCCTGGATACTTTCAAAAGGCCTCACTATTGGTCCTCTGAGAACTAACATGTGTAACCAATCAGAACAGCAAACAGCTGGGAGACTCTCCCCCAACATTAGGAAGGAGATAAGTGAATAATGGCTTAATAAAGGTAGTCCAATAACCCCAAACACTCTTTCTGCTTAGAGGAGCCAGCATCTACACCTTGGGTGCGTAATTCTGTTCTTTTCTCCCATTTCTCAATAAACTCTTTTACTGGCCTAACTAAACCAGCATGTTCTTCAATTCTTTTATGTAACATAGGCAAAAACCTAGAGGAATCCATCATCCCCCGACTTCAGACAGACCCCACTTCTTGACAAGAGAAGTGTTAAAGTTATATAGTAAGAAAAATATGTGGGATGAGAAATATTCTTGCTGACATTTTGGTCAAGCCCACATTTACCATAGTCAGTTTTCTGGCCATTCAAGCTCCAACACTAACAATAAATGGAAGGACACAGAGATGAGCAGGCTGAGGAAACTAAAGATGAACTTTTATCCGTTTCATGGTTGATTGACTCTTTTTATCTTCACCTCTGTACTGACAAATGAAAATCATTCCCGGGGGTAGTTTTTATCATGTTCAAATGATGTCCTTGTGCAGTTTAGTGGCAATGGGTGGCTAAGTCATCCTGGCTGCACTTTGTAAAAATAATGAGCTTTTCCTACACCGTTATTCATATGGATATCAAACAGAAGAAGATGGAGTGGTCACCCTTTTAATAGAAATGTTCATATACAAAGTTAAGATCCATCTGGAGTAATCATTACAATGGTAGGTTTTTAGTTGGAAATGGCCACATACAAAGGGTGAAGTTGGTCTAGCAAGTTTCAGTAATTTTGGATATTAACCCTTTTGGCTAACTTAAAAAGCATCCATATAATGTTTCAGAAATCAAAATTATTTGTTAATTTTTAACCTTTGGTTACAAAAGGATGGGGATTCACTGCTGTGGTAGAATAAAGGGTCCAGCTCGAGTCTAGAGAAAGGATAGGGAGGTCTTGGGGGAACTTGCCTGGGGACAACCTCCTGATCAGGGACCTTAATCCAAGGATTTTTACCTTGCTAGGGACAGAATAGGTTACTGAAGCTCTTGTAAGCAAGGATTATACTATTATAATAAACTTTATTTTGATGTACTAGTTAATCTGATCAGAATGGACTAGATTGGTGGGATACAGAAGTGGCTGCAAATGTGATCCCTGGAATAACCCCATAGTTTATCTAGTGTTTCTGTCTTGTTGGAAGGGAGTTGCTTGAGGCTGGGTTTATAGAACACCTTACAGGGGCAATTTTGTAACTGAGGGTTAAAAATGAACAAATAATTATCATTATTAAATCATTATATAGATGCCTTCATATTATAAAATAGCAAAAGGATAATACCTGAAATTACTGAAGCTGGTTAGAGTGGTTCCACCCCTGTTTATGATTACTCTAGACTTAACCTCACCCTGGTGTATGCTTACCATTGTGATTGTAATTCTAGGTTGAACTCACCCTTGTGTATACTTACTATTGGGATGGTAACCACTCCACCTACCTCTGTTTAATATATTATGAAACACCTTGTAACTGACCTTTGTTCTGTATACCCCTATCCCAAATCTGTGTGACTGACCCTGGTTTGCTACCCCACCTCTGACTGTCCTGTTCAGCCCCATAATATTTATTAACGAAGGAACCTGTGTTCAGCTCCACCCCAATTATTCATTGGCACCCCAATTTTACAAAATATTAGATTTTGGCAGGTCAGAGGCAGTTTTGGGCCATGAGGCCACTGTGCTCCATTGCTTGTACAACCAATAAAGCTCTTTCTCTCTTTGAAACTCCTGAGAGAAACAGAACAAAGGGTGGTCTCTTCTCAAACTGAATTCCCTGTTCCCGCTTATCTAACCCTCCCACATTACTCCTGTAACTCACTTCCCCAAAATCCACGTCAGTAAAAGGAGATGAACCCAGATACTGGAGATGTGCCCTCATACTCTCCCTAAAAAGGCAGTAAAGCCTTGTGTCGCTCCCTGATTGGGTTAGTTTTCGCACTTAAGAGTGTAAGCCCATTATCCCCAGCCAATGGGGAAATGGGTGAAGTAAGGGACAGAGGGAAATTGGATATTGTGTCAGGGTACCTATATAATCTTTGTTCCTGCACTAATCGCGCACACTTACCCTGCTTCCATTACCCTGCGTGTGTGCCCTTTCTCATGAGAAAAAAATAAATTACTGCTACCTC
The DNA here is from genome assembly GCA_029593785.1 of Cabassous unicinctus. Taxonomy (NCBI): domain Eukaryota; kingdom Metazoa; phylum Chordata; class Mammalia; order Cingulata; family Chlamyphoridae; genus Cabassous; species Cabassous unicinctus. Next base: position 7,284 of record JAQZBX010030069.1, on the reverse strand, counting down.
TGGTTTAATTTTCTGTCTTCAAAACTTTCATTTTGAGTAAGTGGTTGCCATCCCACTCACCCCCCGCGTCTTTAAAGGAATTGACTTTAAAGATGCATCGGGAGGAAGGAACCTGCTTTTGCTTGGTATCAATTTCCCATATAAAAGATTGAGGTGTGTGGTGGTGGTGGACTAATTTGTTGTGACTCTTATATGCTTTCTACCCTTTCCTTTGGGAGACAGCTGTGGTAGCTGAACTATAAGGAAAAGGTGAGAACTGGTGTGAGGCTTATTACACTGCTGCATTCTCAACAACTGGAAAACATTTCTTTTTTTTCACCAATTTTATATATTTGGAAATAGGCCTAAAGTGAAGAAGGGGATTTTCCAGGTCGTGGGTACAAAGAGCAGCTGCGTATTTAGGTTTCAATTCTGGAGCTGTCACTAGTTTTGTGCCCTGGAAATATTTACTTTAGTTTTTGTCCCTGTTTTTCTATTGGCAAATAGGAAATTGGTTTGTACAGCACCCCCACCCCCACTCGCACTCTTATGTGCCTTTGTTTAACGTATGGGGGCATTTTGGATCATTTCAATTACTCGGGAGTGCCATGGCAACTAGTGGGCAGAAGCCAGGTACACGAATGTTTGGAGCAGTGCCGCAAATAAAGAATTAGTCCCAAATGCACAGAGTTCCATTAAGAAATGGTAATGGTCTCTAAGGAACCATCCAACACTAACATTCCAGGATTTCACTAAGCCTTGGACTAGGAGGAACTACGCCATTGGCCAGGGCCTTGAAAACCCAATCCCATCAATGGCTAACTCATCTTTCAGGTTCCGATTTAAACTTTATTTCTTAGAGATATCTTCCCCGATGTCCATCTCAAACTTAACTATTGTTTTGTTTTATTATTATCAGTTAACGTCTGCCCCCATTCACCACACTAAAATGAAAATGAGAAATGAAGTGGCCGTGGTTATTTGTTCTCTAATATATACTATTTGGTGAGCACAATGGCATTCAATAAATAACTTTTGTATGAACAGATGAATAGACGGTCAAAGGACAAACGGACAAATGGCGCGAATAGGTAACTACATGCCGGAGCGCTGACGTCACTTGTAATTTCCGCCTCTTCGCGCTGTTCCCGGCGCCCCCTTCTCCTTGTCTGTGTTTGTTTCCGGCGTTTCAATAAAGCTCGATTCGGCTCGAAGAAGACCCGTTCTTCCGGGAAGATGGCGTCTCCCGCTCGTGACCCGGAGTCGCCGCCGGCTGCGGATCCGGCGCTAGCGGCTGGAGCTGCCGAGGAAGCCGAGTGCCCGCCGCCTCGCCAGCCTCAGCCCCCGCAGAATGTCCTCGCTGCCCCGCGGCTTCGAGCCCCAAGCTCTCGAGGACTTGGGGCAGCGGAGTTTGGCGGAGCTGCGGGAGATGTTGAAGCGCCAGGAGAGACTTTTGCGCAACGAGTAAGCTTGGGTCCTGCCGAGCCACCGCCAGGCTTCTTCGGTCCGGGCTCCCTGGGAAGCTCCTTCCTCCCACCCCGGTGTTCCCTTTCCTGGAAGGTGACCTTGTTTCAGTCAGATTCATTTCAGTCCTGCAGGCAAGGGGACGGCCTTTCGCCGCCAAACTGTACCGCATTATGGACAGTCCCGTACTTTCTAATGGCCAGTGAACTGAACGGCTCTTTAGCGTTTGGGGTATTCATTAGCACCTCGTTGGCTTTGTTTACCCAGCTGTTGTACTGGGTCCTTGAAGGGAGGGTCAGTGCCATAAACCTTTTTTGTATCCCCTCCTCCGCTCACTGGTGCCCAGTACAGTAAAGGCTCAACATCTTGTGAATTTCATTTCTAAATCTTTCTTACAGGAACTCTAGGAAGTGGGAAGAGTGAGATATGAAGAATGGTCTGTTAGGCCGAGAAAGTTTGAACTGTCATTCATCTGGCAGACCTGATCGATTTTAGCAGGGGAGTGATAAAAAATAAGTGATTTTTAAAAAGGAACCTTCATTTAGCAGCTGGGTGGAGGATGGTTTGAGGGAATAAGAGGGTCAAGACTATAGGAAGGTATTTCCAGATAGGTTTCCAACAAGGGGGTTTCTTAAGAACTAGGAAGATGGCTGTGCATGGGGTAATTTGAATATGTAGTTGACATGACTGAAGTTTCTGGCCTGCATGCAGAAACGTTAGCAAAAATAGGAAAACTGGAGGGGAATAGGTCCCAGGTTATTTTGCTTAGGGTGTGATGAATTGAGGGAAGGGCAGGACAGATATTGTGTTAATTATGTCTAGTTAAAAGCTGGAGAAGTGGTCATGGGGCTGGAGAGAGGAGAATACTGGAAAAATAGAAGAATCTCAATTGCAGAGAAGTGCTAATAGTTGAAACTTTGGGAATGAATGTGGTGTCAGAAAGAATAGAGGGCTGAAGATTTAACTTTCCCTATTTATTGTATGGCTAAAGAAAAAAGGAATCCGAAGAAGGGTTTCTATACTCAGCAAAAGGAAAAATAATCATTTGGGGCTTCCTAGTAGAGATAGGTGTTTGACTTTGTGAGATGGACTTTTTTGATCTATAGCACTGAATTCTTGTAACTTTTTGGTCTCAGGATCACTTTACATTCTTAAATATAGTTGAGGATCCCAAAGAACTCTTGGTTATATCTATCAATATTTATCAGGTTATCAGAAATTACAATAGAGAAATCTTTAGAACCCAAAAATACACAAGCACACATTCCACTAGCCATCAGAGCAGTCATGTCATTATATCACATAATGTCTGGAAATAATATAATAATTATTATTATTATTATTTAGGAGGTACTGGGGATTGAACCCTGGACCTTGTACATGGGAAGCAGGCACTCAACCACTGAACTACACCTGCTCCCAATGTCTTAGTATTATGAACATAGTTTTGACCTTGCAGAAAAGAGGGTCTTGGGGAACACATTTAAAAACTGCTGATCTATTGGAATGTCTTATGTTATTATTGTATACTTAAAATACTTTTGCTGCAGTTCTGATTAGATGAGACAAATGTGGCATATCCCTTATTCCACCTGCATCTCTTGTTTTTTTGTAGAGTATTTGGGTAATGTTGAATTTGTTTCATTCTTGTTTTGGGGCAGTTGGAAATCAGAATTTTGATTTAAAAATCATCTTTTCTCACTTTGAGGATAATACTCTTTTTTAAATTTCATATCTCATGTTTAAAAGCATGCCTTTAATGTATACATGTTCTTTTCCATTTGACAGAAAATTCATTTACAAATTGCCCGACAAAGGTAAAAAGATCTTAGACTGTGTTGACAAACTGAAAGTGGCCATTGCAAAACATGAAGAGTTTAGAGAAAAAAGTGAACTGTTTCATCCTGTGAGATTAGACTATAAACGAAGGCAAAATGTGATTGCAGGAGTTGATGTGGACATAGATAAGACCCAGAATTCTGATCAGATACTTGATACTTCATCACCAGTTCCTGGCTCTTCCTCTGTAAATAACATAAAGTCATCTAAAATAACCTCACAGAAACAGGGAATTGCACATCTCACTGGCGAAGATGATGAAGAGACTTCAGAGGCAAAGCGCACAGTGAACAAGTGGTCAGTTTCCAGCAGCACAGCCAGTGCAACTTTCTCATCCAAAGCTAGCAAGCATCTTCCTCAGCATCGTGTTTCAGGTCAAGCAGAAGATATTTCCAGCAGCTCTGACAGCCTGTTTATTGATAGGTTACAAAAGATCACAATTGCAGACAAAGATGAACACCACTCAGAAGAAAACACAAGTACTGCTAACTTGACGGGCCTCCATAGTGGGACTCAGAAGAAGCCCCATTACATGGAAGTGCTAGAAATGCGAGCCAAAAATCCAGTGCTCCTACCACATAAATTTAAAACAAATATGTAAGTACCATGGGAAAAAGATCTAGAACAGGAACGATATTTGTTAAAACTAAACAAAATTGGGAGAATGTCCTAAGTTCCCTGGCTTTGAGTAAAAACTACTTGTAGTAAGGAATGAATGTATTTTGGAAACAGAGCAGCCTGACTGGAGTGGATGATTCATGTTGAAAAATACTTTAGTATTTTATAGCCAAATAATTAAAAAGGTTTTAAGTAACTGATGGAGGAATATTAAATTTCATGATACTTAGCCAGTATTTTATAATAAAACAGAATTAGCGTTGGATAAAGAGTTTACTATGACTTTTTTCCAGAACCATTTTGTAGTAAACGAAAACAGCTTTCCCTTAAACTATAAGCTAAGGAAAAAGCAATTGCAGGAGCTGATATAGACATTCTCAGCAAAAAATATTTGAATGCTTATTCTCTATAAGCAGCATGTGCTGTGGTGGCACAAAGAAGTAAAGATTTTGATCCTCAAAGAGTTTAGGATCTAGTTGAGTACCCAGTTTTTACACACTTGGAAAACAAGTAATAATGGCAGTTTGGCTGGGAGGAAATGGGTAGAGATGGGGTTAAAAAAAGAACTGTGGAAACAGATTCAAGCAGGATGGATGCAAACCATGCTTCTAAGTATCTTGCCGTGGTTTTGTTCCTGAGAGCTCCAGAAAAATAAAAGCTCTTCCGAAGAGAAAAGAATTATTTATTTGTATGCGCCTAGAATTATAAGAATGTAACATAAGATACAAAATTGAACCATTACTGTTCTATCCTTCTTTGAAAAACTGGAAATCTCTAGTAAAAAATACATAAAATTTTAACTTTAAAACTTTATTTCTGCTGTATAGAAAACCAGAATTGTATTACATTAATTTTTACTTAGGAATAAAAAGCAATCTTTCATCAAGTAATCTCCCATCTGGTTTATCTTTCCTTACTTCTATGAGGACATTTTAGAAAACCTGAAGCATCAGCTAGTCAATAAATAGAACCAAGAAAACACTGATTCCAGTTCTATATTATGGTCATTCAGCAAGAAGTGGGAGGGAGATAAGGGAAGAGAAATGAGGACTACCAAAGGTTGAGGAAATTTGAGAAAGCCCCTGTGTAGTTAGGGGAGATCAGGAAAAGATGGGCCTTCACTAGGCAATAGGCTATTGACAGGTGGTCATTGAGGGGGCTTGGTGCACAAGCAGGGCTTAGAGGTGAGAAAGTGGGTGAGCTGGTGTTCTTCGTGTCCTCGTCTGCTCTTCCTTTGGCCTTCTACACACTCTTCTGGCTACATATACCACTTTGTCTCCCTCTAGCCCAGTCCGTCCCAGAACTTGAGATTTCAGTGGCCACTTACCTAGGCAACATGAGCACCTGGGTGTTCTGCTGGCATCTCCGGTTCATCATGTATAACATGGAACTCCTATTTCTTCCCAAACTGATTTTTTTTTCCCATATTCCCTAACTTAATAGTGCTGCCATCGCCATGTTTTTTTTTCTCCCAATAAAGTGTCTCCCTTATCCCTCATTTCCATATTTGCTAGTCACAAAGACCTACATAACATACCTCCTTGACCTTCATCTCCTGATAATCCTTATCTTCATTGTTTCTATCAAAGCAAAGGCTCTCATTCCTCTTGGCTAGAGTAGCTAAAGTGATAGCTGTAAAATGCAAATCTGAACCCTTTACATAGACTAGAACTCTGCATTTCAGTCTGGGCCCAGCCTGTTCTCCAGCCTTGTCTCTTGCTGCTTTTTCTATACTTTCCACCCGGGGTATATCCTGTATGCTGCAGCCATATTGTTTCTCTGCTTCATGGGATGCCCTTCTCCCCTACTTTACACGGTGAGCACTTACTTTTTCAAGACCCAGCTCAAGTTTCACTTCTTTGAAGCTTTTCTGTCAAAATAACTGGCCATTTGCTTATGTTCTAGTGTGTCATATATAGATGTCAAATATAGTGTCTGGTGGTATATTGCACTTGAACTCTTTAAAATAGTTGTTTTCCTCTACTAGACAGTAGACTTCTTTGCAGAAGTTTTTTGAATGAATGCATAAGAAAATAGCTTCAGTTCAAGTGTAAGGTTTAATGTGGGAAGGAAAAGGCAGAGATATTAGCATATATATATACCCATTATCTGAGCAATGAATTCTCAAATTACCAAGAAGGTTGTGCCAATTTTAAATATTCATGTTTTTGAAGTAAATATATTAAGAAAAAGATTTTATCAACAAAGGTAATATAGTGTTTACTGTTACCTTGATACAAGAATTCTAAGTTAAAGACGTGTGTGTGTGTGTGTGTGTGTGTGTGTGTTTTAAATCTGTCTGCAAAAAAGAAAATAGTCTGATCATGTAATGTAAGCTTCCCCCCTTCAGGTTACCTTTGCAACAAAATGATTCATCTATTCATTGTCAGAGAAGACAATCTCCTCTGTCTTCAGAAGAAAGGCTGCACAGGGATAAGAAACATCTTGATGACATCACAGCAGCTCGGCTACTACCACTTCACCATATGCCTGCACAGCTGCTCTCTATAGAAGAATCGTTGGCACTTCAGAAACAGCAGAAACAGAATTATGAGGTATTTAGAGTATTAAGGTTATATATTTTTCCTGTCTTTATATTGGATGCAGCTTATTTCAGTCAGAATTTACTCCAGGTTGTTGAAGGGGAAAGGGGATTTTAAAAATAAAATATATATTAATAAAGGGGGTTAGGTGCTGGAAAAATGATGGTCAGGGAAAGCTGCCACTACATCTCAGATGTGTGTCACTAGTTTTCAGTCACTTGCTGGAAATGCAGGAAACAGCTGGAGATAATCACAGCTGCCTACAGATGTGCTTAAAAAATGTGGAGATGTGCTTACAAAAATGTGGGGCAACTACTGCAGAATTTCACATCTCTTAAAGCCGTACGTCTGCCTGTTGCTGTTGGGGGAGCAAAAATATCTCTTCTTTTTCTTCTACCTGGTGAAACTCTTAACTGTTTCTCAGTAGTGGAATCGAAACCAGAGCCCTGCTAAGAGATTCAGGGAAATGTAGTTCCCAGCCTTCTATCTCCTGCAACACATGGGAGAGCATAAAAGGGCAGGGGGAAGAGGAATAGTGCTGAGCTGCCAACAGTCAGATGCTATGCTTGAAAGCAGGATCTGTGAGCCCATGTGAAGATAGAAGTCTCCTACTTTTGGAGACTTAGTTTTATATAGTACTTTCTCCAAAGATCAAAGGATTCTGCATAAACAAGTATTTTTTGTTTATAGGAAATGAAATGGGAGAAAATAAATGTGATGACCATAAGAGGGAATTGAAAGGGTTATATATATGCATAGATAGTAATAATTTGTGCCCCAGGAAAACCACAGCCTGTCTGACTTCCTAGATACTGCTTGGTTAGATTTTAGTCAGGTACTA